>CM022299.1:44545916-44712369 GCA_011799875.1 Thinopyrum elongatum | reverse complement strand
TCCCTCTCTACCTTCTATTTGCTTTGACTACTCTGGACTGCATGATGCGACGATGTTCCAATGTCAGATGGGCTAAGAACGTCGAAAGGGAAAAGTGGGTATTTCACTACCATGTCCTATACCCGACGCCAAGAGCGCTATCGCGAACGCCATCGCCAAAACGAGCCATGGGTACACACTAAGCACGTGACACCATGCTCCTTCATAACCGACCCGAGCAACTCCCAGTCGTGTTGTTTGTGAGGAGTGGCAAAGGGAAACATCATCGGAATGGATGGAGTCGCCAACGAGGAAGACTACGACCAATACGGCAACCCGGTGAGGGAAGATGACGATGACGATGAAGCATACGTCAAAGAAAAAATCAATGCCTACATTACCTAAGAAAGATCGTACTCCATGGAAAAGGAAAGTCACAACGAGGGGCTCAAATATTTGATAGCGAACAAGGAAGGAAGCTCACTCAGAAATGTTGTCGACGCTAAAAACCATATCATTTATATATGTGTGTATTTATTTTGTGTATGCACTTATCGTTATCGGCCAAATGAGGTGTAATGTCTATGCATGGTTCCGGCTCGGTCGTCTGTCAAAAAGAAATGGAAAAGAAAATGAGAAAACGAAAGAAGAAAATGAAAGAAAAATACAAGGAATAGAAAAGAAAATAAAAGAAAAAAAAAGAAAAAGAAAATGAGAAAGGGGGGAAAAATGACTAATAAAACCAAGAAATAACAAGGAAAAAAAGGAAAATGACAAATGAACAGGAAGGAAAAAGAAAACCTGAAAGGAATGTAGTACGCGGGTCTGGACCTGCGCTATAGCTACTTAGCTGTATGCGTGTTTGGTTATCCCGCGCTACCAAGAGTTAGCTATAGCGCGGTTCCTGACATGCTCTAGCTACTGCTATTTTACTTAACCCTCATTGCCCTTGCCTTCTTGCACCATCACCGGAGCCCGTCCTCGCCGCACCTGCCTCCTCCTCGACGTCACCGCGTGCCTGCCTCCTCCTCCTCGACCTCGCCGCGCGTGCCTCCTCCTCGACGTTGTCGTGCGCGTGCCTCCTCCTCCTCGACATCGTAGCGCGCCTGTAGCCTCCTCAACATTGCCGTCTTCCCCCGTCCCCGCCTCGCCTCCGACCCTCCTCGGTGCCGCCGTCTCCCCCGCCCCCCTCTATAAGCCCCCACCCATCCTCTCTCTCTCTGCCTCGCTAGAGTTTAGGGTTCTAGCTAGTGTTTTATTAAATTAAAACAGCAGGAATTAGTAGTGCTACAGAGATACTAGTTCTAGATGAATTTAATTAAATTAATTTGCAGTAAATGAATTTTCAGAATTTTGTAAAACTCTAGGTGATGATTTTTCAGAATTTTTTTCTAGGGTTTCCCCCTATTCCCCTCGGCCCCCCTCAAATTCTAGGTTGCCTTCAAGTAGACAGTAGGAATTTTTTTCCCGTTGAATGTAAATTCAACTAGTTATCAAATCCTAGTGATGCTGCCATTTATTTAAATTCAGTTAATTTCTGAAATTTGTGAGCTATATATTTATTGAAATTTAGTTAATTCATAGAAGATGGTGGCCAGTGAGAGCATGCATGATCATATCTTTTTTGAGAGTGGCCTATATTAATTGTTTGAAGGGAAATGATCCGAGTGACCTATGTTTTGCCAGAATGTTGATCATTTCCATTCCGGTGAATTTCAGGCGCTCGATATGTCTACTTTTTAGCAAAGGTCATGCCAAAATTTCCCGTGAATTTGGTCATGACTTGTGCGAGAAAGTAGGCATATCGAGTGCTCGGGATTTGCTGGGATGGGAATGAAACGACATTCCGGCAAACCATAAGCCTTTTTTCTGTCATTAATTATTTTATTATAGTTTAAGAATTAAATGAGTAGACTTAATCGTAGGAAACATGTCGAACAACGACGAAACCAGGGCTTCTGACCATGCTGACGACGGCATACAGTATGACCCTGAACATGATTACCTCGACTTTTTGTCTAGTCAGCAAACACAAGGTTTGAAGGGCGCCCTGGTCATAGCGGATGATGGTACTACTGCCGACATCGGCACTGATGGCGACGCCGAGACCGGCGCGGAAGGTACCGACGCCGAAGCCGCTAACAAAAAGAACAATCAGAAGAAGAAGAGGACACGGAGCCCTAACAAGCTCGGCATCAGAAGACTGCTGGTCACAGAGATGCACCCCAGCAAATTTGAGCCTGTAGCGCCGGTTGAAGCTCGTAAGTGCTACAGCAACCAAGTCGCATGCATCCTACGGTAAACCGCGAGCATCAACGACTTTGACTTAAGGAGTAAACCAAATATGGAGCACTTGCTCCTAATGAAGCTGCACAAGAGATTCTAGCTCCCTGACCGGGATGACCGTAAAGAATTTCCGTGGGAAGATGATGCCATGGATAAGATAAACAACCACGCCATGGGCATGTTCAGCAACGCATTGGCCACCTGGAAAGTGAGGGTGAAATGGGCGATTGATGCTAAAGAACCCCTTTCCAAGATTTTGGCAGACAATCAGACACTTATGAAGAGGAGTTCAAAAAATTCAAGGACACTTGCGCTACCGAAGCAGCCAAGCTTAAGTCTGATAAATACATGGGGCTTCAAGAAAGGAACACGGGGAACCACCGCCTAGGAAGCCGTGGCTACCTTGGCAAGAGGCCCATATGGGATAAGGTGGACGCGGAATGTGAAGCCGCAGGGCTCCCAGACCCCTTCGCGGAGTTCACCGACCCACTGGAGAGTGACTTCATCAGGGCCCGGTACAAGTGGGACAAGGAAAACAAGTTTGGTACACAGACCCGATCACGAGGAAATTGATTAGAATACTGGTAATTATTATTTTACCACCTTACATTTAGCTTCTGATCAAGTCGACTACACATTGTAGTAACATTTGTAAACAGTTCACATTCCTTTTGCAGCAGGAGCAACACAGGCTTGCGGCCGAAAGCGACTCGTCATCTCAGTCGTCGACGAGGCCCAAGTGGGACACCCCTCTCAACCGGGCCTTGAACATACTGAAGGGACTCCCTTTGGACCAACGGCCGCAATATGGACGTGTGCATGGCGTCGGAGATGGCACCACGTGGAAAGGGACGGAACCACGTGGAAGTACTACTATGACGAGGGCCCAGAGGCCAAAATACAGAAAAAGAAGTTCAGTCAGGTGAACAGTCAACGAGAAGGTGAAGCTTGTGGTCGACAAAAATGCAGCTGAGGCTGAGAAAAAAGCAGTTGAGGCTGCAGAAGTGACCAGAAATTAGTTGGTCCAGCAGGCAGTCAATGCAGCTTTAGCTGCCTACAGAAATGTTTTTGTAGCTTCAGCTAATACCTTGATTTTGGTTGTTATCGATTGCACAAAGGAAAGTCCAGAAACACCGGCAAAGGATTTTCCCATGCCCAGCTTCGTCGGGAGCAACTCGATGAATATCGCACCATCTGGCAACCGCACCTGCTCCTGCACCCGCACCTGCTCTTGCACCCGCGCCTGCTCTCGCACCCGCTCATAGCAGCCCGTCCTTTGTCTCTGCCGTGCTAGGCAGGCCTTCAACTTTTGCTGACCTCGACGCCTTCACGATAATTACATGTCGCACCAACATACCTATAATCTTTCGTTTTCGTTGCCTTTCGGATGTCTTATGCCGCAGACATGTCTTCGCAGGCCAACGAAACCTCGTGCACCATACTCTACATGATCAACGACCAGAAGGTGGACGTCGGAAAGGCAATGATAATGAAGCCCTTTGAACGCATGTTTCGCGGCCAGCCGATCCCCGTTGGCACCTTCAGGGTTACCTTGTCGAGTGTCAAAGCGGGCCACGAGGATTTGGCTCCGCCAGTATAGCTCGGGGGAGACGAGGACGAGATCCCGATGCGGCTTGGAGAATGCAAGGGTTGGATGCTGCTGTGGCCGAAGAATCTTCTTCGTGTGGAGGCGGCCGAGAGCACACCAACGACCACACATCAGCAAGTTATGAACACCACCCCGCCTACGCAATTACCAGCACCTGATCTCGTGTCAGGTGAGAGCGGCAGACAACGCGAGGAAGGGGGTCCAATAGTAGATGATGTAGTCGCCCCCATGGAACAAGGAATGGATGATGAGATGGAGGAGGAGGAACCTCTTCGGTTCCTCAATCCCGGCACCTATGATGATGGACAAATGATGAGTTAGCCATATGACTCGGGCTATGAGCATGCGGATGAGGAGAAGGATGATGTGCGCAGGCAGGAACCTCCTCGGGTTGAGTGCAAGAGTTCTCTCTTCATACAATCCTCACAGGACACGCCTCCAGATGGCGCCTCAACAAAGGGTCAACTAGCCATGGGTCGTACAGTGCTTAGCCCAAAAACACTGGTGGCGGGGGTAAGGAAGGGTCTGGAAGGTCAACCCAAGAAAAAAGAGAGGAAGAGACTGCCGAAGAGAAGCTCTCCTGCCGCCAGAGCTACCAAAGCTTCTAGCAGCCAGTCGGCTCCACCGATCAATTTTGCAGACCGTGTACCCCGGCAATGGTGCGGTGATGTTCCAGGTCGTAGGCGAGCCGATCCTACCACCGAAACCTCTAGAGGGGATATCAGAGGATCTCAGGAGACTGCACAACCATGTGTTGTTGATTGAGAAAAGCCTTCTCGCCTTGGAGGCTCCAGGATACCCTGTTTACGTAGTTCGTCTGCCTCAAGGCAAGTGCTACATCGACAGACTGCCCATGGAGGTGTTCTTCCTGCGGTTTGATCACATCTTTGAGATGTTTCTCACAAGGTGACTCGATTTTACGATTGTCCACCTTTTTGTGCTACATATGAACTTCATCATCAGGAGAGAATAAATCTCACAAATCTTGATGGCGGATCCATACTGCATGCATGCGTCCTTCTTGAGTCTCAGCGACTTTGAACGTTAAGCTGCTAGGGCGTACATCGAAAACTTCACGATAATGAATAAGGACAAGCAAACAGTTCTCCTGCCTTATCATCCAATGTAAGTCATTGTCAGACACCCCTTTTGTACATTTCAATCATTCCTTCGCTCATATGGAGACTAATTTGAGGGGGTTGTCCCGCAGCAACGGGCGCGCTGTCCTTATTGTTCTTTTCCCGTGAGTCTCCCATGTTGTGTATTTTGACTAATCCAAAAACTACAAGAAGAAGGACTAAACCCACATAATGGATATTCTGGATGATGCTCTCCACGGCCTCAGCATGAGGGGCGGCCATATCGAGATCAGGTAACAAAGGAAGAGCGCGCCGGGTTTCTCGCATAAAACTACCGTCTGCTGCGTCCATCAACCGACAGCAAGCAAGAACGACGGATTCTATGTCCTCCATCTCATGATGGAGGTCAGAAGGGATCACCAACAGCTTCGCATAACAAGCAGAAATGATGAACATATCCGCAAACGGGCAGAATCCTTAGGAGCCGAATCGGATTATAAACTCAGAGATGACTTCTTTCTCATCCAGAAGGACATTGCAATGATCATCATAAAAGAAGTCATCGAAGAGAATGGGATGTTCCACCACTGCCCTATATTGTGAGATGACGTCCGAACTCGCATAGGCCTACAACATTTGGACCTGATGTCGTTCACGAAGCTAGGGTGCATCCTCCCGGATCTGGATGGATGGAACTTCGAGTGATTGACGATGCCGATGATGATGTGTTGGTTGAAATTGTACTTTCTGTAGCGATGAAACTTTGTGATGTAAACGGTCCTACTGAACTTGCGTAATGCTAGTTTGTTAGTTTGGGTATGATGAAGTACGTACATATAGTTAACTTGTTTGGGTAAGATGAACCTGCGTTGATTAATTATGTTTATTATATATTGCATATTTTTGCTAAGTCTTTCTCTTTGTGTTTCTCAAGTATATTATGTTGCATACTATTGTTGAATTCACATGATGAAGATCCATGCATCTCTAATAGGTACAGAGGTCCCTGATGGCGAAGAGGTGCTATGCCGTGTACATAGGGAGGGTTCCGGGAGTTTACGACGAGTGGCCAGAGTGTTAGGCCCAAGTGTCAGGGTTCTCGGGCGGCAGCCAGAAAGGGTTCGATAGCAGACAAGAAGCGGAAGCTAGTTACTTGAGGTTCATGCTAGCGCAAGAGAGGAATCAGAACCAGCGCCTCATGTACTGCATAATTCCGCTCTTGCTCATAGTGATAGCTCTTCTATATCATGATATAGATGGATGACGAAACATGTGTATGCGATGATGATGTAGTTTCATGTATTCGAGACATATCATAACTTGTATCGCTATTTCAAGATCGATGATGATGAGAGACATCATTTGTGTTGGATGATGATGACATGATTTGATGAGACTATTTGTATGTGTATGGCATGATGAGACTATTGTGTGTATGATATGATAGGGACTATTGTACAAAACCTATACAAAAACAGAGTAAATATGTTGCAGCAAAAATACAGAAAATAATAACAATAGCGCGGGGTATGTGTGGAGCAGCAGCGCTGCCTTAGCAATAGCACGTGGTAAACAGGCGCGCTGCAGCTTTTATCAGTGGTGAGGTTCTGACAAACACGCTACTGCTAAACTCGGATAGCATTAGTGGTGGTTTGCCCACACTACTATTAAACGTTAGTTGTAGTGCCGTAGCAGTAGCACGGGAACCCGCGCTACTGCTAGGGTTTTCCCTAGTAGTGGAACAGCATACATTCATAGGTTTTTCCATCGGGCGTGACAAAGATCTGTTGGAGCTCTTGGTCTTAAGGTCACAAACTATAGGACATTCGGGACGAATGGGCTGTTCTAGATGACGCAAGCAAGCCTTTGAATTCGCTCGGGGAAGTAGCCAGATTGATCATGGATGAATTCTACGACGAGATGAAGAATCTGTTCAATAAGGAGTATCACCAACACTGTGCTGTGGAGCTCTGTGATGCACAAATCGCGTACACGTGCATGGACTCATATTTGTGCTTAGCCATATATAGATGGATCTACCTCATCGATCAGGGTCTTCTAGAAGTAAAAGAAAGGCAAGTGATGCGGGCTATCCATGAAAACATCAAGAAGATGGAGATGATGCAAAGCAAACTAAAGAAGGCGCGGCATGGGAGATATTAGTTTTGTATAGATTAGTTTTATTATGATTTATGTAATTTAAATTCTGCGGAACTTGCCAATTAATGATGAAGTTGTGCGTTCCAATGTTCTGAACATTTGTGCTATCGTCTTATTAAGTCAATTAATATACTTGTCGGACCTTAAAAGCAGTACCTTTGCACACTACATTGTCTAATCTTTCTCTTTCCCGTTCACCATCATGCCCCGAGTGAAACCCTAGCAATCAAGGGGTAAAAGATGTCCGCACACTAAGGCAAGAAGGAGGGTTGCAGGATCGGGCGGCAAGCAATCCTCGTCCCGCCGCCGGTAGCGACGACAACATCACATGCAGCGATGGCGATGAAAGCATCACGGGCGGAGGCGGTGGCAGCGAGTTGCCTAGAGAATGGAAGATCACATCGGAGTTGCTGTTCGGAAGGAAAAATCCAACACATGTAAGTCAACCTGGCACCCATGTTCCTCATGAAACGCGGTGCGTTATTTGTTCACTGAACAATCTAGTATATGTGAATAGGACGGTGAAATGCTCCCTATGGTAAACCGTAGTATTCTGATGTCCGAGCAAAGTCCTCAGATCAGCGCAATATAGAAGACAGAGAAATGCGGGGAACTGTGTACCCTAATTGGTAGAGTCTACACGGACGGATTTGATTTCGGGCGTAGGTTTCTGGTCTGCCCAAAAGAGGTTTGAAATAAAACAAATTGTTTTCTATGTTATGCGTTCATCAGTTACATCCAAAATTTAACTCCAATTTTTTCCTGTACTATAGGGATATGACACGTGTGGGTATTTGAAGTGGATGGATGAAGAATCGAAGGGGAGAGCGAGGTTTGTAATCCATAAGTTCGCTGAAGAAAATTTTGTGCTACAGAAATCAAATATGGAGAAGGAAGAGTAATAGCTTGCATGAAAGAAGAGAGGAAGGTGGCAAACATCTACCTGAAGCATGCCATTAAGAGCAGGGATAGAAGGGATTTAGCTGCATTATCTGTCATAGGTGGATGTGTACTTATGTATGCTCTCCTGCAGTTCTTTGTCAGGTGAATTGTCTAAAATGATCTGATTACTTTCTGAACTTTTTGTAAACCATTTTGTAAATAAAATGGATACATTTTGGAACTAGTTTCAAGAACTTTCATAAATATATCATAGAAAATTCAACAATTGTCTGTGATATTCAACATGAGTCTCCCTACGACATTACATCAACATCTTAAACAACCAAGCAATATGCTAGTAACACAGCTTTTAATCAAGATCACTATCCATCTCATCTAGACCTATTTCCTCCTCGTCGACCAGTTCATCCTCACTCATGTCCAAGTCTTCATTGCCCTACTCAAATTTACGTTGTATTTCTTCCATAACACTAGCAGGAACTGAAACCCATAATGCTTCATCTCTTTCGCGGTGAACATTTGGTACAGCATCATCTTACTCCTCTTCCTCCTCAACATCTCTGGCAGCATCATGATCCTCTACTTCATCCTCAACATCCGCAGCTAAATGATGTAGTGAAGAATGGGCGTCTTCTTGATAGGCTTGTACAGTCGCGTCCTGCTCTCATCAAAATTTTCTGGAACATCATATGTGCCTCTAGACCCAATAGGCACAACCACCATCCATGGGTGACCAAACTTTGTGTCCTCCAAGTAAATATATGTGGTAGCTTGGGACGCCAGCACGAATGGAGCGTCCTGGTATTAGAATGCGGAAGTATTCATGCTTCTAAAAAACCCATCAGACTCCATCTTCAACCTTTGAGTCCTTCGGTCCTTTTCAGAATCCACGGTACGGAACCTAACACCATTCACAGTGCATGCATCCCATGGACATACACGCATGTCTGGCCCTTGTGATAGTAGTTTTATATCTTTGGGTGCATTTCTTAACTTCCTTACATGATCTGCACTTCAGTCAACAAACTCCGCCTTGTGATTTGCTCCAAGTTTTGCAAACGACTTTGCTTTACTTCTTCTTTGTGAACACTTGACGGTGTCCTAGACTAGGGGGTGCCAACCTAGTCGGCCCATAGTCCTCGAATTGGGCTTATAAGCCCTCATTCTCCATCGGGTGGACTCTGGAAGCTACACGCCTAGACGTGATCAAGACAGCATCTACCAAAGACTTGGCATATAGTCCAACATCTCATGCCGCCTCCATGTGCATCCCTGGATACAGACCATGTAACCCTAGATGCCCTACTTGCCGTGTATATAAGCCAGAGCGTTTAGCCTGTAGAAGGCATCCAATCACAATTACATTCACCTAGCCCTAGGGTTAGATCTATCTTTACGATCTCGAGGTAGATCAAGCTTGTACTCAATACATCATCATCAATATAATAAAAGCAGGACGTAGGGTATTACCTCTTCGAGAGGGCCCGAACCTGGGTAAATACTGTCCTTAGGACACTCGACCTCGGTGATCCGGGCTCCTTCTATCACCTCGGCAAGGTACTTCTCCACGGCCCGGTTCTTCCCTTCGGGGGGGCCCGCAGCCACGACCGCCGCTTCAATGCGCGGATAGTGCGTCCTCACGCAGGCGTACGGCCGCTGGGCACCCTCCAGGCAAGCGGAATGCTTCCAACACGCCACTTGGGGGCTGACCTCTTGTAGCCGGGCAAGGAACCCGAAGAAGCTAGTCGGCAACGCCTCCGTGGGCCAAAGGTTGACGCAGAGGTCCTCGAGCACCGGCTTCGCCATGCGGATGAGCTCCATCTGATGATTCAGCAGCTCCGGATGCGAGGGCACCTAGAATTGTTGCCAGAACGCCCTCTCCGTGTCGTACCCCTCCCGCACGCCGAAGTAGCCCGGATGAGAAGACCTTTGCGGACGAACCCCTTGCAGCCAAAAACACACTGAAGTAAAAATGGCTTAGCAGTAGTGATCTGCCTCACTTATTGGAGCACATCGCGGTCTGCACGAGCCTAGGTCTGGACCTCGACGTCCACCATGCCTAGCTTCTTGAGCTCTATGCTTGCCCCCTTCTCCTAGTTCTGGTACCGCCCTTCAGGGTCTCCTCCAGAACCCGCGCCTGGTCCTTGCCCCTAGCCACCTTTTCGGCGGCCAGATCCTTCTCGGCCTTGATGGCCACAGCCTTCTGCTGCTCGGCCTCCTGCCGAGCTTTCATCAACTCGGCCTTGAGCGTCTCAAGCTCTATCGTAGCAGCTATCATGAAAAATAGCTCGGCGTCAACATTAAAATTTTAAGCGCATTTTCAAAGTAAATTTTATAACCTTGCAACTTCTTGAGCTTACCTTGGGATAGCTCGATCTGCTTTTGTATCATATCGAGGTCCTCGTCGGACCTCTTGAGCTTCTGGTTCATCTCCGCTATCTCCTCAGAGGCGGAGTTCAGAGCCAAGGTCGATACCTACAACAATACACTCCCAGCTTAGTCCCCGTTTCCAATTTCAATCCCCTGGTCAGTCCTTTTTGATGGTCAGCCAGAGTTTTGAGGGCTACTGGATTAACGCCTTATGATCATTTGCTTCGATCCCAAAACTAGCTTTGGGCTCGGGGGCTACTGGCTGGCTGTGCTCTTACAAGTACTACGCTACAATATAAGGAAAAAAAGTCTTCGGACAAAAGCCCGTTTTCACGAACAGTTCTAAGCATGGAGGTTACTCATAATACAAATATAAAGAAGCATACCTCGAAGCTCTTGACGAGGCCCTTGAAGATCTCATGCATTCAGGCCTCTGCAGACTGGAAGCCATGCAGTGTCGTGCTGATAAGGGTGCAGTGCTCTTCTGTGATGGAGGAGCCCACTAAGGCCGGCTACCTCCATCTCCTCGGCCCATCCCGCGGCAGCCCGTCCTGGGGCGGGACGCGGGGGCGGTACAACCTACGAACCCTCCACCGAGGTGCTGGGAAAGAGGGCCTCCAGCTGTCGCGCTGGCATCGAAGAAGGTTTATGCTGGGCCGTTGTCGGACCCAGCCCTTCCTTGGGGACCATGGGGACTGTGTCCCCTTGGCCCTTTTTGGCCGAGGTGTCAACCTCGGCCATGATGACCAGAACCTCGGCCCCCGATGTGTTTACTGGGGGGGGCGGACCGGATGATACTTTCCCTAGCCGCTCGAGAGCTAGCAGGGTTATGGCGGGCTCGAGTGTCCCGCTGTCCGTCGGAGGTAGCCCACTCGAGGTGTCGCCACTAAGGCGTACTTTCGGCGGGCTAAAAAAATGCCTTTATAAGTTTCATTTGATGAACGGGCTTTTGAAGTCCAAACCTGGTTGCAATAAACGTACCTTCGGGGTGTGGGCTTCTCCCTCCCCAGCTCAAGGAGGTCCTCGTCCGACTCATCATAGAAGTTAGCCTTCTCCGGTAGGGCAGGCTTGCCGGCAGGATCAACGGAGGCCTTACGCGGCCTCTTCAGACCTTTCGGATGCGCCTCCTCTTCGGCGTCCTCGGACGCCACCCTCTTCCCCTTGAGGGAAGGGTTTTCTCCCCCCGTATCCTCCTCCGTGCCATCCTCGTGGGTGGAGGAGGTGTGCGTCTCCTCGGATCGGGTGACCGAGGTCTCCCGTGTTCAGAGGCCCACCCTGCCTCTCGGAGGTTTTGACTCCTTGGGGAGCACCACGTGCAGCTCCTCGATAAAGAGGGTCGTGAGTTGGGGAGTCCTCTCCCCCTCAGGCAGCAGCGCTAAGTAAAGCATTCGCTGCGCCTTGGAGATCCACTTCTGCAAAATATGAAATCGATCAGTCAGCCGAAGTCTTTGAGAATCAAAGAAACACGGAGTGCAGAGCTATGTACTGAAAATTACCCCGGTGCCGTTGTGGGCAGCTTCAAAGCCGAGGTCCCTCCCTTTCGGAGGAAACCTGTTCTAGGACGGCTTGAATAGCACCGTCCACATCCCGATCGGTGAGGAGTGGAAGAAGTGGTGGATGGCCACCTCATCCTCGGGCTTATACGCCCACATCGAGGTGGCCCGAGATTGCAGCGGCAAGACACGGCGGTGGAGCATGACATTTACCACGTCCAGCAGTTGGAGGTTCTTCTTATCTGTCCAGAACTAGATCTTCTAGGATAGCGCATTCACCACCTCAGGGTTCGCCAGTCCATGCCCTTCCTCCTCCAGGATGCAAGCTTCTTCGGACGTCCAGCCGAGAACGCCGGAACCTCATCCTGGCCAGCAACAAGTGGCTCGGTGATATAAAACCACTCACGCTGCTACTCCTTTATGGTCTCTATGAAGGTGCCTTTGAACCAGCCCACCTTTTGGTTCTTGCAAATCATCGCGCCCCCGCACTCTGCGAGTTCGGAGCCGCTGGATTTCGTCTTGATGCCGAAGATCTTCATCCACAATCAGAAGTGCGGCTCAATGCGGAGGAAAGCCTCATAGAGAGTGATGAAGGAGGCGAGGTGAAGGATGGAATTCGGGGCTAGATGGTGGAAATCTAGTCCATAGAAGAACATGATCCCACACACGAACGGGTTCAGCGGGAACCCCAGACCTTTGATGAGCTTGGGGATGAAGATGACCCTCGCCCCAGGACAGGGAGCGGGTATTCGCCGGTGCGGGTCTGGCACTCGAGTGTTGACCTCAGCGGAGATATACCCTGTGCTATGCAGCTCCAAGATGGTGCCCTCCGTGACGGAGGAGCCGGCCCAGTGTCCCTTGAGGTTGGCATCTGCCATTGCCGGGGATGGAGGTTGTGGTGCACTGCGGAAGCAAAATGAGTTCGGGGTTGGATCTGGGCGCTGGAGCTAAAGAGGCAGTAGGTTGGAAGGAAGGGAAGCGTACTTTTTCCGTCACTATCCCTTTGCTCTTATATAGGCTAGTGAAAAGGCCAAGAGTCCCTCTGGCAGCGCCGTTGAAATCGCCCTTACCCATAAAAAGATGCAATTATACGTGTAGGAAGAAAAAAATCTTAATGATATTCCGTAGAAAACAGACACGATCTCCTTTTTGAGGGGAAATGCCAATAAGAGGATTGCCTCGAGACGTGATTCGAGTGAACAGTAAATGCCCGCCCCGTTATGGGCCAAAATCACTATTCTGAGCTTCTTGGCGATCTTTGTCACAAACTGAACTCGACATGAAAGTATTGCACGATCTGATCCTTTTAGAAACGCCACAGACCGCGGCATTTTTGCTCCACATATAAACGCTGAGCTATCTAGCGTTGCTGCTCCACATGAAAACGCCGAGGTATCTCGCGTTTCTCCTCCACATGGAAACGCCAACTGCTTTGGCATTTCTGTCCTATATGGAAACGCCATTGCCTTTGGCATTTCATATGTGGTAGTACTCCACAGCTCGATCGGCAGGAGCATGTATTGTTAATAAAAGCCCGACCAAACTTATTTTCCTCTGTTGTTGTATTCAAGCCAGTGGCCCAAGACACATGAGATTTGGCCGCCACGGCTTGTAGGTCCGCAAGTACGCACGACCGAAACGGTGCATTGTTGCACTGCACCCTCTCGTGGCAACGAGACCATCCACATGCCCACACCCAGAGAAAAGGAGTCCACAGAACAGCAGTAGATAGATAGGGAGAGCAGCGCACAGCTCGCTGGATAGACATGCACGGCCGACCTGCTAGCTGCTGCCTGCTGGGCTAGGCGTCCACGAAATCTATCTATCTGCAGCAGAGCAAGGGAGGGAGGCGTCAAGAGCACGTGAAGGATGAATTCGTGCAGCCAGCAGCGGCGTCTAGCTCTATCCATGGACGTACGCAACTGGCAGCTGGCTGCATGCATGCATGGAGATGGAGCTAGCGTGCGCGGTGTCAGCGACAGTCCGGCCGGGCAAGGAGAAAAGTTGCCGCCGCTCGCCACGATGGCGACGGCGACCTGAGCTGGGTCGGCCAGACGATCACCTGTTGCCGCTGCTCAATCCCATCCTCCATCCCTCCAGTCCTGAAGATCACCTGCTGCCACATATGAAACGCCAAAGGCAATGGCGTTTTCATATAGGACAGAAACGCCAAGCGGTTGGCGTTTCCATGTGGAGAGACAATGCGAGATATCTCGGCGTTTTCATGTGGAGCAGCAACGCAAGATAGCTTGGCGTTTCTATATGGAGTAGAAACGCCGCAGTCTGTGGCGTTTCTAAAAGGGTCAGATCATGAAATACATTCATGTCGAGTTCAGTTTGTGACAAAGATCGCTGAGAAGGTCAGAACAATAATTTTGTCCCCCGTCGTGCATGGTGCTACTTCGACAAAGTTGTCACGCTAGAAGCACTATTCACACCTACACGGCAGGTCTTCAAGGCTAAGTAACCTCGCGTCATCGGACGCTGAGCGGGTTCGGTTAGGTCCTGTTCAAGGGACGCCATTCCTTTGAGGAGTGGTTCGTGGCGGCTTTAAATAAAGGAAAGTATCTCGGATTATCAAAAAGGGGGAACTCACACTACAAAATAAAGACACATCCGTGACATTTTGGGCCGAATGAAAAAAAATTATGTCATGCTTATGACACTTCTATGATGATAGTTGTGACAAAAGCACGTATCATCATAGATGTGGTGGGCTCCTACTTCTATGAAAAAAAATCATGACAGAAAATGGGCTTTTCGTCCTAGGCAGGCCGGGGACGCACCTGCATGACATTCTTTGGGCCATCCATGACGGAAAAAATCATGGTAGAAGTGAGGGCGAGGAAAATTTCGGGGAGTTCCCGGTTACGGTGGGTGGTTGGGGCTGAGCGATGCACGGAGGGATTGCGCGTTTCTGTCGTACACGTTCGCACGTGTGTGCGAGGCGTTGGGCTCTAACTGAACCCGAGCGAGGCGTTCGCTTACTGAACCCGAGCGATTGCACTAGCTACGTTACTGAACCCGAGCGATCGATCCCTGGCTGTTAACTGAACCCGAGCGATTCCTTCACTACTGCTACTAACTGAAGCCGATCGAAGCTGCCTCTTGATAAACAGTCCCCGGTGAGGGTTGGATGAACAGGATCCGTGGTAGTAGAGATCGTTATTGCTGGATGAACAGGACCTCAATCGACGAGGTGGGGTGGATGAACAGTAGCCGGTGGAGGGCTAGTTGAACAGGACCCCGTGGAGGGCTGGTTGAACAGGAGCCGGTGGAGGCTGGATGAGCAGGACCCCGTGGAGGGCTGGTTGAACAGTAGCCAGTGGAGGCTGGATGAACAGGACCCCGTGAATGAACAGTAGCTGGTGGAGGCAGGAGGAAGTCGACGGTGGATGAACAGTAGCAGGTGGAGCCTGGAGGAAGTCGATGGTGGATGAACAGTAGCCCGTGGAGTCCCGTTTTGCGGTACGCCACACCCCTCCTGATGAACAGGACCCCGTTTCGACCGTAGGCGCTCCAACACAAGTCCGTTTCCTCCATTTTGCGGTACGCCACACCCCTCCCGATCAACAGCACCCCGTTTCGACCATAGGAGCTCGAACAAAAGTCCGTTTCCTCCGTTTTGCGCTACGCCAGACCCCGTTTCGGCTGTTCCATCCAAGCCGGTTGGCTCCCGATGAACAGGATGCATTCCGACCCAGTCTGTTGCCTCCCGATGAACACGACACTGTTTCTCCGTTCCGACCCAGTCGGTTGGCTACCGATGAACAGGATGTCGTCGTTGTATGCGTTCGAGACCCCGCCTGTATGTACGTACATAGCCGTATTTACTTTCTTGTACCGTGGCTGTACGTACATGTACACGATATAGACGGGACTGCCTGAACATCTACCGCTCCTTACTGGGCCACGGTTCATCGTGGCAGAAAGACCGATGGACCACTATGTACGTACACGTTTGCGACCAGAATGACAACGCTACATACGCTTTGACCGGGTGGGTCCCGGCTATCAGGGAGGATAAGGAGGCACTTCCTTGCGTGCGAAGATATTGATGGTGGGTCCGAGCTGACAGGGGGAGGATTCTTTTTTTTGCGTGTAATAAGGAGGCACTTCCTTGCGTGTGAAGATGTAGCTGGTGGGTCCATCTGTCAGCCTCACCGCGTACAGTCCTCTTCCGATGGCTGTCGTTCATTGACCAAGTTGACCATGCTGTAAGGACAGCACCAGGCGGTGGACGACGGTGAGGCAGGGAACGACACGGAGCCTGGGAACACACGGAGGGTAGTACGAGGGTTGACTGGTTCGGCTGCGATGTGAGGCTGCCCTCGCCGCAGAATAACACGGGGTGTGGGTGAGTAGAGGGATGGCCTGGCCAGCGGTGGGAGTAGTAGGGGGTGGTGAGGCCTGCGCGGCAGCATAGTCGGCCATGGGAGGTAGGAGCACGTGGTGGTTTGGACGGCTAGAGCAAGAAAATGAGATATTGAAGAAGCAAGACGACCGTTGGATGTTAACAATCCAACGGTCACTGGTGATAGAATTATTTGTTGACTAAGTTGACAAAGCCCTGCGTACGCGTCAACTTAGTAGGGCCACAAGTCAGCCTCCATATCTGGTGGGCCCCAGCTGTCATGGGGAGCATTCGTTATTTTTCGCTTAATAAGGAGGCACTTCCTTCCGTGCCAAGATATAGCTGGTGGGTCCCAGCTGTCATTGGGACGATTCATTCGTTTTGGCGTAATAAGGAGGTACTTGCTTGCGTGCGGCCATGGACCATGTGGGTCCCAACTGTCAGCCTCTCCATGTACATCCCTCTTTTGATGTTGTCGTTTGTTGACAACGTTGACCACGCCATGCCGATAACACCAACGCGATGGACGACGACGAGACCCAGGAAGGGAATGACCCAGAGGCGGCGAAGCCACAGCAGTGGAGGGATGTGGGTGAGTAGAGGGATGGCCTGGCCAGCGGTGGGAGTAGTAGAGGGCGGCGAGGCCTGCGCGGCTGCACAGCCGGCCACGGGAGGCGGGAGCAGGCAGTCCCGCCGACGCTGGATTTGGCGGCTGGAGCAAGAAGATCAGAGATTGAAGAAGCATGACAGCCGTTGGATTGACATCCAATGGTCACGTCTGCTAGAATCGTTTGTTGACATATATAATAAGTAAAAAAATCTTGCATACGCGTTAACTTAATAGGCCCACAAGTCAGACCATTCCCTATTTTTTTTATAATTTACAGCTCATTGCAACTTATTGTGCAATTTATTGCAGTCCATTTTTTTTGTTGGCCAGGGCCAGGGTTAAAAAATTAAATGAAATTTCGCATATTTCGGTGGGGTCCAAACTATTTTTAATACCGAAATGTCGAGCCAGATTTAAAGTACTTTGAAGATATATTTAAATTAGGTTAAAGCCCTGTGAAATTGGAATCTGAAAATGTGAAAAAATTCAGAAATTTGAAAGTAATTGTCAATTTGTCGTCTGTTTTTTATATTTACAGTCCATTTCATATTACTTTCAAGATTTGCAGCCGTCTTGAAAGAGTTAAAGCCCAGCAGGGCGTAGAAAAATAAGTAGGCCTGGATTGGGTATTCTTCAGAAAAAATAAACTGGGCTCATTTTCACAAAGAAAAAATAGCTGGGCTGGTCATGTGGTGAACGTAAAAAAGAAGCTTGGGCTAGACGGGCCACAGCCCAGTTGAAACCCTGCTCCGTCTCAACACTAACAAAAAAATACTGCTCGAGCAGCTACGTCCCAGGTGTCAGCCGATCTTGTGCTGTTCTCTTGTCTATTGACTATACCCTGACAATGTCGTGGGTCCCAGATGTCAGCAAACCACTAGGAGGAAGCATTTTCTTTTTCTATACGCTGACAATGGAGTATATAACAAAAAATGAGGAACTTGCTTGCGTACGGCCATGGACATGGTGGGCCCCTACTGTCATCCTCTCCATGTACAGTCCTCTCCCGATTCCTCTTGTTTGTTGACCATGTTGACAACGCGAGAGGGCGGCACCACAGCGAGCACACCAAAGCGTCCGGAGGACGACAGCGAGGCCTCGGACGTCAGCGTTAACGATTTAGGAGACGGTGGGGTGGCGATACGTGCGTTGAGGCACAGCCAGCCGTGGGAGGCAGAAGCAGGCGGCCCCGACGGCGCTGGTTTGGTTTTGGCGGCTGGAGGAAGACAGGACTGAAGAAACACGACAGACTGTAAAAGCAGCAGGAGTACTTAACAACCTTAACTGAAACCAGTAGGGGCACTTAACAACAATTGCTGAAAGCAGTATGAGTACTTATACAGGTTCAACCGTACAAAGCATGCCTCAAACAGTGCTACTTTGCCTACAGTTAACCAAGGGTGAGGCCACCAAGCCCCAGGACAAGGCCCAGGCGCCACCCCACACATCCACAACCTTCTGAAAGTGGCTTCATCTCACAATGTGGTCAATAAATAGGATATTCACTTTAGAGCCATGGAAAAGCATGAGCATAACCTTCTGTCCTATTCTCCAAGATGGACGGACCTTCATTATTTGAGACCACCCATGAATAAGTATCTTTTCACCTCCAAGGAAAATGGAGTAGGCTGACATAAACATCATGTTGTGACCAAGTGCAAGTCTGACCCGACCATGGTCAGGCATCTGTATAGGAACAATAGAATTGGGCAGTTTCTGTTTCAAGAAGATCACAGCTGTAAAACTGTGTATAAGCAAGAGTTTATGAACAACATATATAACAGAAAACAGCTTGTACCATAAGTTTCTTGACACAGTTGGACATGTTCAACGTGTGCAGCAGTGGCACACATATCCCACGTGGCCTTCCGCCATTGAAATGCCCCACAAGGACCTCAAGACGATCAATAAAGTGTAGGAACTGGTGGATGTCATCCCAGTCAACTTCAGTGCCATCAGTAACAGTCGAGTTCTTATAGAATAACAAACGAGTAGCGTGCTTAACTTTCAAATAACCTACACATGCCACCAATTATAAGAAATATTAGTTAGAAGTAGCATCTTCGTGAGAGAAGGGAATCACAAACCGTTGCTACTTCTAAGGTTAAATTGTGATTAGTTAGACAGAATAGGTGGATTAAGAAGTAATCGAGGCAACATGCAAGAACCAGATACAAAACTAACATGGATGAACTACTGGAACGACGTTGGGGTGGAAGATCAGAGTGAAGATGAGACCAGGTTCTACTATTTCCATCAACATTCGTGCGCCAACTTTTAGTCCATAACACTTGAGAAAGTTTATTCAAGTTCGGCCATAAAAAAAGCAGCGATCTTCTTGGTTCATGAACCCAACTCGGAACTTATATCCATTGCTTGTCTTCAATGTGACCATTAAACTAGTGTATTCAGTTATGGCAAGGCCGACCATCTTGAGTACATGTGTTCTGGCAGAGCAAGGAATGCACTGCAGGAAAAATAATATTAGAAGACAATGTATTCGCTACCCAAATCTAGAAATAATTTCCTCCTTCACGTCAGTGTTGACCATGGTACTAGTACCTTTTATCCATATATAGCAATCCAAATTTTCAAATTAGTCGACAGCATGTTCAAAAAACCCCACCCACCCGGATAGAAAAGAGGATTCTAGGAACATATTGTGCGTGTTTTAAAATCCTGTGTTAGGATGAGAAGGAACAAGTGTGGCGTCTCGCCGAGGGCGCAGAAACCTGTAGGGTCCTCGCACTTTGGGCACTTCAAATGAAACACACTAGATTCAGTAGGAAGAAAAATGCATCAACGGCGGCGGCTGCCATCCTAGGATTACCCGCGACAAAGGGACTAGGATTTATCGGGGATGGATGAAGAATTCATACCTGGTTCTCCATGAGAAAACCCTACGAAATCGTCGAGAGGGGGTTTTCTCTGAACAAGCAGACGAGGGAGAGGGGGATTCAGGCCCAGTGAAATATTACTGCTTCGTCTGTCCAGCTTACTGCTAAAGCTGGAAAGGTGGGGGTTTTCGTGATTTGATGGCTCATTGGGCATTACTGCAGCACTACGACCGGGGTGAGCCTACCGTGCAGTTGTGCACTCTAATTTGGTGCATGGCACGTAGACCCCATTGTCGGATGCCCCACATATCAGCGAAAGGAAGTAGAAAGGCAGGAGTAACTAGTTACACATAAATATATTTTTGACAGAGAAATACTCCCTCTGTAAAGAAATATAAAAATCTTTTATATCACAACTTTATACATAAGAAAATCAAGGGGAATATATATAACATAATATGGGGGTTCAGCTGAGAATATAATACTCAGACAGGCTCACGGTTGTGGACTTTGGGCCACAGGCCAGTGGGCCTACATGTTTGGGGGCCCATGTGTTCTAACTCAGCGCATTTCATATTGCAAGCGATCGGTACGGCGCTGGTTTTAGATGTTGTCGCAAGGCGAATACAGAAAATTAAATAAAGCATGGCAGCTGTTAGAATGAAATCGAACGATAGTTCCTAACCAGCAATCAGAGTTGCAATTCTTTCACGATATCCTACGTGATAAATAATACTGTCGTACAACTTATACACACAGGACACTTGTTTCACCATGCCATATTATTACATCAAAAGCTCTCGGAGGATAGATCAGTTCGGCAGTTGCGTGCTGCTACTGAAGAATTTCAAAGTTGATTTGGACCAGCTCTCCTTGCCGAGAAAGTTCGATTTTGACATCATCCCCTACCGCAAGGTTTGATAGAGTTTTGAACCTTGACCATCCTTTAGCATCAATCTTCATGTGACCATCCTTTGTACTTACGGAATATTGAGCAAGTTCATTCACACCAAGGCTGCGCATGGTAAGAGAAACTTGGCCACGGTCGCCCGAATTATTGAACGACTCCCTCGTTGCTCTAGGAATTCTCTGTTTGCAAACAAAAAGACATATACAAACAGTTAGATCAACATAGTGAATCATGTGAAACAACATGGAAAGAAAAAAGAACGAAGCACTTGGGCGGCCAATGCTTACCAAGAAGGTGGAGATGTCAGTTTTTGTAAGGACTTTGGTATATGTAGTGCGCACTGCAGCACAGTCTATTGCCGATGCAACTGCTGGTTCCGTTGCTGTTGCATGGGCCAGAGCAGATGCAAGTGCAACTTCAAGTGTTGGTGCAGGTGCCGGAGCCGTTGCTGGTGCCCGTGCCGGTGCGACTGGTAGTGCCGCTGCTGCTGCCAGAGATGGTGCTCCTTGAGGAGCTGGTGCCGGTGTCGGAGCAGGTGCCCGTGTCGGTGCCCGATCCTCCGGTAGATCAGCCTGATCCGCAGACGCGGTCGGTGCCCAATCCTCTGGTGGATCAGCCTGAGCTGCTGTTGATGTCAGTGCTAGAGCCAGTGCCGTGTGAGAAGGTGCCGGTGCTCGATCCGATGCTGAAGGTGGTACCGATGTGCGAGACGGCAGCGATCGTCTCTGGTCTGCTATGATTTCATACTTTAGCTTTCTAACTTCACTAGGATCCGTGACCTTGATCCAGTGTTTTTCTTCACTTCTTTTAAACGCCAGAAGGACTAATTGTGCCGTGTTTGTTAAACCAAACTGCAGTTCATCATAGGGCTTCAGATTGTACTCAGACAACAGACTGATCCAATTGTGTCCAGTAATATAAGTGATGGACAGTGCCTTAATTACTAACACGACATAAGAAGTGAAACCTGCAAAAATAACCATCATAGAGCAAACCAAATGGTTTATTCTATAATGGATGTCACATGGCAAAACCTGCATCGTAAAATTGCAGCAAAAGTAAGAAAACATGACAGTAAATCAATAAGATTTACTTGATGTGACATGAGTGAATCCTTACCAGGAAATCACTATGTTCAAGTTCTAAACAGAAGGTTCATCGTCCAATTACGGGTGGCATGCAGGGCCCCCGCTTACTCCAACAAGTAGGATAGTCCAAAGGTCGTGACAAATCGTATGGACCGAACATCCATGGGACTGGAAATCCTGATGGGTGCGATAAACCCTGCAATGCATACAGATATTGGAGTGTAACCATAATTGATAAACCGTCCTCACAAAAAAGATGATCTGGATACTTCAAAATATACAGACTAAATTGAGTGGATAGACATTAACATAGACTGTTCTCAGGACTCACCACACAACAAAAGCGGTAGTACTAAACAATAAAGGGTTCACACACACAAATCAAGTACTGAACAATAGTACTTACTACAGACAAGCAAAGTTGCACTAATTAAACTCTGCAGACTATTTCTTGCCACCGACCTACGGGATGTACACCACATAACTGACTAGGCCATGGACTTCGTGAGAGATGTCTACCGGCACCATCGCCAACTCGTCAACCTTGGAGAACCTAACAGAGTGGTCTTTCCACTCATAAACATGATGATGAAGACAGTACGCATCAGATTTGTCGGGGATATTTACAATAACCACACCCTTTGTAATCGAAGGCACAACTAGGAAATTGTTGTGGTGAAGTACACCCTCGAGAACACGCCTGACAACAATGCTACAGGAAAACACTAGTTCACGACACGTGGCGACAAGGACACAGCAGCTGGATAGTTTAGTAGTAGAACTCATCCTCAGGTCTTCCAGTTCACACGGCATGACTTTGAGAACTTCATCTCCACCGCGGACCTAGTTCTAATTCAAACAGAAACCAAATATTTTATTACTACCTCCGTTCAGAATTATAAGATGATTTTCGATATTTTACTCCATATAAGACTACATATACGCACAGAAATGAGTGAACAAAGACACTAGAACATGTCTTCAAAGGCATGAGAGCAGAGGGATTACTTGCAATATCCATAACACAAGTTACTGAGGCTAATATACTCTCTTCAAAGGCATGAGAGCTAAAATCTTGCATTTCCTACAGCTAGCATTGATGTTCATAAAGTAGTTGAAAGTAATCTATAAGAAATCAATGTTACGTGCAATAATCGTATGTATGTCAACCTCTCGCATGTTTTGGTCAAAAGAGCAATTTAGAACCGTCATTTGGCACACAAAAATCACATGCAAGATCACCCAGAAAGTTGTACTACTAGTAGTAGTACTGCGTGTTAGATGAAAAAACATGATCAAGATCGCCAAAAAGAACGTCGAGAAGAGATATTACCTGGACTTGCTTAATGAGGGATTCCGGAGAGGGGGGCTTGGACAGGGCGATGGCCTTGAGCTTGTCTATGGTAGTCTTGGTAGGGTGCTTTCGCTTCTTCATACCCAGAGCCTCGACGGTTTTGGCCAGAGCCATAGACATCACTTCGGCCGGTGCTCCAGGGTCCATCAAGAAACTCTCAAATAGAAATAAAAGAAAAGAAACCATAATCACAAACCCAAAAGAAGAACAGAGAGGGAGTTATAGGATCAGTCTCGGGGTTGCAAGACCAGGCCTTGGCCAGAATCAACACCATTGATGCGCTCACCTTTCCTTCTTTGGGAGAGAAGAACAATGGCAGAAGCGCGTCGGGGTTTTCTTGAAGAAATGAGGAACAAGATGAGGGAGAAGCGAGTTGGGGTTTTCTTCAAGAGAGGAAGCTGAGGGAGAAGAGTGAAATGATGGTTGCTTCGTCCATCCAACTGACTGCTGGAAAGGTGGGGGTTTTGTGATTTGACGGCTCATTGGGCATTACTACGGTGCTTCGACCGGGGTAGTCTACCGTGTAGTTGTGCACTCTAGTACGGAGTAATTTCATGCATGGCAAGTGTACCCCGATGCTGGCTGTCCCACACGTCGGCGAAAGTGAGTAGCAAGGTTCCCGATGACCGTCGAGGAGGATCCGCACGGTAGAGCGTGTCCACAGTTTCTGAAGAAAAAAAATGATTACAGCAAGCGTTTCCACTCTTACGACGATGGAGTGCGAAACACGGCAGCCACTTGAACTTACACAGTACTCCTACTACTAGGCATGTGCAGTGGTGCATACGTCAGTACTACATAATCTTGTTGCTAGTGTAGTAAGATATGACGATAACAAATGATGTTGTGCGCATGTCAACTATATGAACAGTAATGTAACATACCCCCTTTTTTGACTGTCCGGTCGAGAATGAACGGTGAGATCAATATTAACAGAACTAGGTCTACAGCGCACGGAGAGTACGGTGCTACAGTACTCCATGGAACATGAACCATATGAAGCATGAATCAGTGTTAGGCAGGGTGTATGAAGGGTGCATCGGATGGGAGCAAAAGTTCCCTTCTCGACCCACTTTTGGGTGTTTGGCAGACTGCATGAAGGGTGCATGAGTCCACACTAGTAGGTTAACACAAATACACTAGGAGCATGCATGAAGAGGGGTGCTGAGATGAGCATGCACGAAGAGGGAACAACTATATTGAGATGAGAATGCAACCAAACACACCCACATGCTTTGTGCTACAGTGACTGATCTGCATCGTCTAAGTTTGATCCAACGGTCATGTTGCATCGAGGCATGGACATGCCCATGCAGATGACACCTAAACACCACCGAAGTCCCTCTGCTTCTCGAGGCGCATGACGTTGGTGATGCAGGGTGCCACCGCCCGCAGAGCCTGCTCCCGGTCGACGTGAGCCAGCTCGTCAAAGACGGCGTCCAATGACACGAATGGATTCCGGTGACGAAGCCCTGAGAGGATTCGCGCGGCACCGGCGACGGTAGCCCGCAACCCCTCCTTGTCCAGCTCCGCCCCCACCATCGCGCAGAGACGGCTCAGGTCCTCGGAGATATAGGTGAAGAAGGAGACCAGGTCAGGAAGCCGCAGCTTGTTGAAGTCGACTGGGTGGTCGAACGGGTTTAGCCCGACGGCCGACATGGTCGCGCTGGCACGACGGTAGGCATCGCGCAGCCGCAACACGTGCGTGGCAACATGGTCCACCAAGTGGTTGAGGCAATCCTGGACCTCGTCACGATCGGCCCGCTCGCGCTCCAGCAGGCTCGCATGACCGCCTATCATATCTCCCGCTTTCTGCAGCAACGCCGCCAACGCCTCGAGTATCTTTGTGGTGGACGCCTGCCGCTTTTGAAGCTCCGTGAACTCCCGCACATAAAGGAGGAGCATGGCACTCCTCTCCTCCTTGAGATCACGGAGCTCCACGTCCTTGGCCCTGAGCTCCGCATCCTTGGCCTGGAGCTCGTATGTCAGGCGCGTCACCTCAGACTCCGTGATCTAGTGCGCCGCCATGGAACCAGGTAGAAGCAATGGGGTGAGGAAGCAAAAGGGGGCCAAACGGCTGAAAGGCAATGCAATCTACGGGAAGGCGGAGGGAGCCAGCTGAGAAGTAGGGTGAATCTTTTGGTTTTCACCATGGGAAAACACCAGTCGACAACTTTTCACATCCGGGAGCAGTGGGTTTTACAGGCGGAGTCATCATGACTAATTGCTGCCACGCCTGCTCCCGTCAATCAAAAAAATAAAAATCCTGCCGCACCCAAAGACCAGAGTAACACCGCGGTGGATATTTAAATTTACCTGCTGGCAAGGAGATAAAAAAAGGGGTGAAAAAAAATGTGGCGGCGGCCTAGCTAATCGGTCGCACTAGCCCAACTAGCCAGCCACCGTGCTTCACTGATGTACTCGGCGGGAAAGGTGGGCTTTTGTGATTTGATGACTCATTTACTTGCTTCAGCGCTACGACCGAGGAGGACCTAGAAAATGCGCGGTAGGGCGTCCCACGTCTCGGCAAGGAAGAAAATATGCGTGCACCACCTGGGAGGACCCAGAAACCGCGCGGTAGGGTGTGCCACGTCTCGGCACGGAGGAAAAATGTGCGTGTAAAAATATACTGTATCAGACGTACTACCTATGGTTCGACCTCGGGACCCAGCCAGTCGGTCAAAAACACCCCACTAGCCACACAGCTTCACCATGCTAACGTGGCACGGAGGATAGGTGTGGTTAGCTCCGTCTCGACCAGCCACAATGTCTCTTGTTCTAGGTGATTCTTCTATTTTCCAAGCATTTTTTTAGTTACTAGCAATGTGCCCGTGCGTTGCAACGGATCCAAAGTAGAATAGTACTTGTTCACAAACTTGAAAGAAAACACTTGTTTTCATATACATATATACCACTAAAAATATATTACTTTTCACTCAAAATATATTTCTCAGGCTGTTTTTATGAGGTGAGGGAGGGATGTGGTTACTTATAAGATAATAAGGGGTTTTCTACAAATTGGAGCAGAGAAGTGGGCTATTGTTGCAAAAATGCCACAACTTACCTCACAGCCGTTAGATGCAGATCTAATGGTCAGAAATGACAGATGGCAGACACACCATCATCACCAACTGAGTCTTTTATAGGAGTAGAGATAATAACACCATGGCAAGCTCGCGCTGCTCTTCGTGTGTGCCCGTGCATCTAAAGGTTAGACGATGGAGAGGAGAGAGAGATCGCAGACATGGGACCCACCAGTAAGTAAGTCAACGGTCATGCACGTGTTGACGAGCCACTCCCTCTACTCTACTCAATGTAATACTGTATAAAATCAAGTTATGCGACAAAGCCAACAACCGTTGATGTTTCAGGCTATCGACTTACGCTTTGTAGTCCAGGTTGCCAGTTCGAATCTCGTCTTTCAAATTTGTTAGTTTTAGGTCCAAATTTGATCAATGACAAGTGGGACCCCCGTGTGTTGTTCCGATATTTCAGTGTATGGTGGTTTTTTGCACAAACACTTTGCGCGGTTAGACAAGTAATGGCACCAGTTACACGTATTTTGCAAGTTTAGTAACAAAAATGACAGCGGCATAGAATATCACATCCACCCCACAGCTTAGATGCTATGGTGATACAAGTTTTTACGTCATTGGATCTGAGATCCAATGGCTTGGGAGTAGTCTTTGTAATTATGCGCAATTTCCAAACTCCCCAAGGGTTTTTTTGCAAATAAAACATTCAGGCCCTGTGTATGCCGCTGCATCTTGGATCCAACGGCTCCCAATAGCTCATATTAGGTGCTCCTAGTAGCTTAATTAGCCGCTACGGTGATACAAGCATCTAGGTCGTATGATCTGTGATCAGATGCCACATGCGCAGTACTTGTACTTTCTGCGCAATTCCCAAACTCTTTGAGGCCTATATTGCAAAAAACATTCAAACCTCCTACTGTGAGCCGTTAGATCTCCCGGGAACTCGTATCACCATAGAATCTACGGTGCGGGAGCACCTCATATTCTCCCATGCGAGAAAACATCAGGTGCTCTTGCAGCTTGGATGCTATGGTGATACGAGCTTCGAGGTCGTTCGATGTGAGATCCAATGGCATCTGAGCAGTCTTTGTGCTTGTAAGCAGTGGTCGAACTCTTTGGGGGCTTTTCTGCAAAAAAAACATTCGAACCACCATGGAAGTTGTTGGATCACAGATCCAACAGCTCCGAAGAGCTTGTATCACCAAAGCATCGAAGGTGTGGTAGCACATGATATTCCTACATACAGGAGAATATGAGGTCCTCCTTCATCTTAGATGCTATGGTGATACGAGCTTCGAGGTCGTTGGATATGGGATCCAAGGGCATCTGAGTAGTTTTTTGTACAAATTGTGTGCAATTCTCAAACTCATTAAGGTTTCCTGTAAAAATATTAAGACATCCTGTGAGCTGCTATATCTCAGATCTACAAGCTCCAAGGAACTCGTATCAGCATATAGCATCTAAGGTGTGGGGGCACATGATATTCTCCCGGGGAGGGGGTGCACAACCAATCAGTGTTTGGGAGGATGGGGACAAATATAATGTTCAAATAATATAATCTAAACAATCCTAAACAGAGCTTCACAATTTTATCTAAGGTCGAGGGGTAACGCCCGACAATCTACATAGCTCCGCCTATGCAAGAGGTGTAGTGCGAGCGTCTATGTGTGAGAGAGACGACGTGAAAAAGCGAGGTCAATCGAGTCATTTATAGACGGAGAGATCGAGGGAGTGTGGCCTAGCGTACACTCGAATGTTAAAGATGATACAACGAGATATTGTGCGGCGAAGCTGTGGTGAGGGCTGGAGGGAGATATTTACCAAGAGAGTGGCCTAGATAGACTTTCTGTGTGCGTGCACGGTGAAGGTGTTTTACAAAGGCAACACATGTGTCTTGAGAGAGACAGAGGGAGCGTTTCTCATGGAGGGCACAACGAGGTTGTGTGTGAGAAATACATTTGTTGAGAGTGTGTGGGTGGGAATGACATAAATGGAGATCAAAACGTGAAGAGCAATAATGAGCGCGCGTGTGTCGGATACCAATAGCTCTATTAACAAATAAATGAACATCAATCGATACATGAAGTATGTGTGTGTGTGCGTGGGGCTGGAGGGGTCGATGGAGAGACCTAAACACAACATTCGCATGTATGTAGTACTAGACTTAATATTCATGTTTCAGTTTCCTGTTCATTTTAAATATTGAATTGAGGACCATGCATGGCTTACATTTTACTCCCTTCGTTCCTAAATATTTGTCTATTTAGAGATTTCAAATGGACTACCACATACGGATGTATATAGACATATTTTAGAGTGTAGATTCACTCATTTTGCTCCGTATGTAGTCACTTGTTGAAATCTCTAAAAGATAAATATTTAGGAACAGAGGGAGTATTTTTGATTTCGTGTCATACATGCATGGTTTGGAAAAATAGATGCACTATACTTACTGGATTGTTGTTGTATTCGTGTGTGTGTGCGTGTGTGTGGTCATATGCTTGATACATACAAACTTTTCTCACCACCATACCGTTCGTCTTTTAAATCTGAATTTGCAATGAAAAACTTACTGGGGATACCATGAAATGTGAAATCCACGTTGAGATCACTATATCACAAACTCACTCTAATTCAAGAACTCGCCATAAATCAATTACCGTGCCTTTTGGAATGACCAGTAATTTGCAAGGAAAATACGGGCATTGTAATACATATAGATTCGTTCGGCAATTTAAAAGATTCCTTTCGTATTCTCAAATGGTAGCACCCAACGGCGTACCACCCAGACCCGGGCTCGTGTTGATCCTCAAAAAATAACCGGGCTCGTGTCCTTCTGGTGGCGAGCGTGGTACACATGTTAGCCAACCCCAACCACTCGAGCCTCCGCGTTTCGAGTCGAAATATCTGGCGGCCAGAATTGCAGCCCTAGGAAATTCCCCTCATGTCTCCAGTCCATAATGACTACCGATGAACAATGGAGGGACGCTGTAGTAACTAGACAACGTTACCTACCGTGTCGAGCACGGTTCAATTCCCTCGATCGCCGCTACCCAAGGTCACCCGTCAACTCCATTGCCTAGTAGTAATAGGAGTACTACACCAGGATGAGCACAGAATCGAGCCCCATTTGTTCGTGCCTAGTACTTGAGTTAATATATCAGGCAATGCACTGGTACGGAGGGATTATCCTTTTACTATGCATATATAACTTGTCTGAAGTCTAACTAAGCAAAATGTTTGACCAAATCCTTTCTTAAGAAATATTAACATCTACAACAGTAAAGATGTATCGCTTGAAAATTTATTACATGATGCAGGTTATGATATTGTTTCGAATCCTGGATTTTAAATTTCAGAAAATCCAAAAGTGACCTAAAATTCATGAAACTAACTAACTGAGCATGGTCTCGTGATATGGCACAAATATGCTGTCATAATTTTTTTGTTCAGTTTGAGACAAGCTGCTTATGAAAAGTTGCACAAATGAAGAGCCAAGGTATTTTGGATCAAAGACCTGTCATGGTAACGCGAATGCTTTCACTATTCAAACCATGGGCGTTTACGTGCTGCCACGAGTCCCGCTTCTCATCGGCAGGTGCCGTCCGAGCAAGCATGTGAGTCGACGGGAGGCGTGCGAGCAGACCAATGCGCCGGCTGACCGGGAGGCGTGCGAGCAGGCCGCTGCGCAGGCTCACTGGGAGGCGAGCCCTTTGACCAGGCTCCGCAGCCACCTTCGTCCCAACTGCCCCCACTTTTAATGGCGTCGGCGCCGCAGTTTAAAATCACCCCAGCACTACCTGGTATCGCTACAATCTTCTCTCTTCCTCTCCGATTCTCCTGTCGTCTACCTCCAACCAGCCTGACCTAACCGTACGCCATGCCGCATCATGATGGTCTGCCCTTACTCTTCCAGTTTCCAGAGGAAGACACCCAGCCGGAGTCTCAAGAACATAAGGCCTTTGGGACGAGCTTGAACTGGCCTTGCGGGAAGAAGCCGCGCCTGTCCACGCTCCCGTTCTGGCTCCCGTCGCCCCGACTCCGCCAGCGCCCATCCCCGTGGCATTGATGGGCTGGGAGCTGCACATTGTCTCCGAGCTTGATGCCACGGGGTTCCATGAGGTCCCCGCCAATTTTCACGCGCCCGTGCACCTGCCAGCGCATGCGCGTGCGCGTGCACTGACGCGCGTGCCCGTGCCGGTGCCCGTGCACCTGCCACCGCATGTGCCTGCGCGTGAACTGACACGCGCGCCCGTGCCCGTGCCTGTGCACATGAATGTCTCCGCCGCGCCGTTGCCAGCGCCTGTCCCCGCGCGGGTGCCAGTGCCCCCCTCAGTGGCATGGATCACCGTCGTCGACTGCTTCCTTGCACCAACGCCAGTCGCCTCCTCCCGCCAGTTAACTCGCTCCTGGAGACCGAAGTCCAGGACATTCTGGCCTTCCTTGAAGCTAGGGCCAACGTCCAGGAGTACGCCAACAACGGCGCAAGACATCGCCGTCGGTCAGTGGCCCGACAGCACACAGAGCACGGCAGAGGAGCCGCTTCCCACCGCAAGACGCCCCCGCCGCCGCTGCGTAATCTAAATTTGCCATGAAAAATGTTCGGATTGCCATGCTTAAAATCCGAACGTTTGGGATTTATCATTTCCGTTTATTTTAGTTTGATCGTCATATGAATGTAAAGTCGGAGTCAGACTGAATGAAATCTATGGTTTGATCGATTGAATGTTCTGCTAGAGCCGTATCAAATTAAATATAAAACGTCATCAAGCCACATGTATTCCTTCTCATCGCAAACATTTCATATTAAATACCACGTCAATTCCAAATATTTTTTTAGGGAAGTCAATTCCAAATACTTAGGGCGCGACCAGTCCCCTTGTTCGAGCACTAGGCGATACATCTATTTATCCAAGCATTTAATTATGACAGAGTAGTAGATAAATAGTACTACAACTAGCCTAACTTGTCCATCACGGTCACTTTTGTTCCTAAACTTGTTACATGTATAATACTACTAGTACGTGAAACTGGTGCCGTAACTTGTGAACGCGTCCAAATATGGTCAACTGCAACATCGCCCGCGTGTTCTTCGTGTTTGCCCGTGCGTCTAAACGTAGAAGGGGAGGAGAGAGAGAGAGAGAGAGAGAGAGAGAGAGCAGACATGGAACCGACCAGTAAGTGAAGGCAAATAGTACGCGCTAACGAGCCGGTCCCACTAATGTACTAAAATTAATATTAAAACATGTTATCCATTAAATAGGTTGTGGTAATATAAAAACATTATATCAACAAAGGGGGGTACAACAAATGTTGCTACTATGTTACCTATTGATGTGCGGCTTGAAGGCCCTGGTCGCATGTTCGATCCTCGTCCTTTTTCATTTTTAATTTCTATATGGGTCCAAATTTGTTCCATGACAGGTGGGCCCCTCGGTGTGTAGTTTGTAGCACTTTAATTTGTTGGTCGAAATTTGTTCCATTACAGGTGGACTATCGGTGTGTAGTTTGTAGCTTATTTGTAATAATTAAAGAGAACAACAAAGTTTTTTGCAAAAATACCATGGTGCGACGTGGAAGGTGAGAAAGGACATGCGAGAGAGCGGTGACCGAGCCAGAGGGAAATCAATTGGGGGAGGTGCGGGGGTTGTAACGGTGTTTGGAGTAGTTGTGGGCCGAATGCTACAAAAATATAATCTAAACCCACCGGAATAAATGCCTTAGCAAATTAATCCAAGGTTGGAGTCCCCCTCGCAATGTAAATAGCTTCGGCTCTGCGAGGGATGGAGAGGTAGCTTCAATGTGTGGAAGATACGGCGTGAGAAAGCGAGGTCAATCGAGACACGGATAGATAGAGAGACAAAGTGAGTGTGGTCCGGCATTCGTTGAAAAGATATATATGCTCTGGAGAGATATTGTCCGATTGAGCTTTTGGGAAGGGTGAGGACTGTAAGATAGAGCTTGAGAGATGATCCAGTCACAGACATGTAGATATATTTTGTGCGTGGGAGGAAGCAAGGTCAATCGATACATAGATAAAGGGAGAGAGATTGAGCGAGTGTGGGTCGTCATGATATCGAAAGAGTGAGACGGGTTGGAGAGAGTGATCTAGATATACAATGTGCGTGAGAGAGTATACAATATGAATATGTCGAGTTGGGCTCAAACATGGAGATATATCGTTTGTGTCTGAGAAAGAGCGAGGTCAATCGAGACATACATAGAGAGAGAAAGAGAGAGAGATTGAGCGAGCGTGGCCCGCCATGAGGTCGAAAGAGTGGGGGCGGCTTGGATGGACTGACCTAGATAGAAAATCTGCGTGAGAGAGTATAGAGTGTGTCGATCGAGGCCCAGACAGGGAGATATATCATTTGTGTGTGAGAGAAAGCAAGGTTAATTGAGACTTAGATAAAGAGAGCGAGATTGAGCGAGTGTGGGCCGCCGTGCGGAAGAAAGAGTGAGACAGTCTCGAGAGAGTGACCTAGATAGACAATGTGCGTGCGTGCGCACGAGAGGGGGGTCTAGATAGGCAATGCATGTATCCAGCGAGAGAGGGTGGGAGGGAGAGAGAGAGAGAGCTCGTCATGGAGTGCAATGGCGGGTGTGTGAGAGAGATACATTTGGTAACAGAGTGGAAAAAGGGGGTTGTGTAGTTGAGAGAGTTAGAGATCGAAACATGGAGAGAAAGAATGAACGTGTGTCGGAAACCAATAGCTTTCTAAGGTGGTTAGGAGAGGAAGATTTATCGATATAGGAAGTATGTAGCGTGTGTGCCGAGGGGGGTGGGGCTAAAAAAACATTTGAATGTAGATAGTACGAGACTTAATATCGACGTTTCAATTTAGTGTACATTGTAAGATTTGAATTGAGGACCATGCATATGGCTTCCGTAATTATTTCGAATTCGTTCCATACTAGGTTTGGAAAAGTTGACAGTGACTCGATTGTTGTGCTATTTTGTAGGTCATATGTTTGAATCCATCCAAAGTTTTCTCACTACCATGGTGTTCATCTTATACATATGAATTTGTATTAAAAAAGTAGTGTGGATACCGTGGAATGCGAAATCCACGTTAGAATTGGAGATCGCTATTTGACACACACTCTAATTCAAATAACTCCTCATTAATTAATTTATAGTATCTCGTTTCGAATGACTAATTATTTCCAAGGAAAACACGGGCTTGGTAATACATACAGATTCGTTTGCAAATGAAAGAAGATTCGTTTGCATTCTCAAATGTAGGCGCGCCAGGCAGACCAGGGTCGTGTCGTGGTGGTCGCGTGTATCGTACGGATGCTAGCACCCATTCACGCACCCCCCCCCCCTCCCTCCCTCCCCCCCCCCCCCCTCCCCTCCCCTCCCCTACCCCCCACCCCTCCTCCCCCAAAAAAAAGAACGACGACAAAAAAGTTCGCACTTCCATGTTTCGGATTGAAATATCTGGCGGCCCCAATTCCAGCCCGGCAAAATCTCCCTTCTCCACCGTCCCCTTCCGCGCCCAGAGCGCTTAAATCCCTAATTCACCGCGAACCCAAGCAAAGTTCGAATCGCCCCTCATCTCGTCTCTTTCGCCACCTCTGTGCTGAACGACGACGATGAAGACGATGGTCGCGCTTCACCACCGCACCGGAGCTACTTCATCTACGCCCTCGTCCACCGCACCGGGTGGTCCACTGACAACGTCGGCCGCCACAACCGACGTGCCTCATAAACACTGACTTCCACCGCATCAGGTGCGCTTCACCGACGCCATCTCCACCCCCCGAGGCCGTTGGGGCTTCACCGACGCCATCTACACATCCTGCACACTGGTATAACCTTGTAAGTACCTGTCCTCCGGTACAACAACAAGGTCGATTCCTCTTATTTGATCAACCATTCGCCGTGTCAAAAATGCAGAGGGGGATGCAAGGAGCACAAGGCCTGCACATCCAAGCAAGTGGTAACATGGACTTGTACATGGAACATCCCAAGCGCAAGCAGAGCTGCAGTGAGCCTGTACAACGAGCTAGCGTAAGTCCCTGCATTTCATTTAATTCGTACTGGCCTGCGTGTATGATTTGTGTGCAGTGGCGGATCCATGAATTCAAGTTACTAGGGGCGATATTTTAACTTAAAAAATACGAAGGCACTTGCACTATGGAAATCAACATAACTTGAGAAATGTGAAGCTACATGCACTTTGAAAACCAGCTAATGATCCAAAGTAGTTCCAGATTATAAAACACTAAATGATGTAAGCACCAAAAAACACAAAATGCAACATGGTGTACAAGGACTACTAACATGGACTGTACCTGCTTGAATTATTCGTTATCTGGCTGAAAATATCGAAGTGTAATTGCACCTATAACCAGTGTGCAAACTGCATATCTATATATCTATCCTGCACAAGTATGCCAATAGTTTCAAACAACAGATTGGAAAAGTATTTATGCTACGTTGTCATTATACGGGGACTTTCTGGTAGATGGCCTCGACGTTTCCTCAAGCCATGAAAATGTACTATAATTTTCTTGTCATCAATTCCTGCAAATCTCTATCTCTCTCTCAACATAGCAGATCATCATTAGACACTAAATCCTTCAATGGGAGCTTGCAAAATGCTTGCATTAGATCCCTCATTAGACACTATATGTTCATCACCAGGAGCATGTAAAATGTTTGCATCAAATCCTTCATTAGCAGTTTGTTCATTAGACACTTCAGGCTCAAGAACAACATGAGCTTGTATGTTTGCACCGGAAACTTGATTAGACACATCAGGTTTAGTCAGTTCAGTATTGATTGGGGGAGTTATAAAATAAGCAGAAAATGGTTTCATTTTCTAGATTCCCTACATACAAACAGTTTTACAACACCGTCAGGTTTAACTATTGGCCAGAAATTGAACAGTTGAATTAGATATAATCAGGGATGTGATGTACCTGCTCGTTGCGCATGCTGCTCTTGCAACCTGCGACTGTCCGTTTGCGCAAGCTCGATGCCATGCCCGTGCTGCCGCCGCTGCCTCCCACGCAGGCTGCACCCAGGGTTGGATCTTCATCTTCTTGTCCTTCCATTCACTTGAAGCCCGGCGACCGGCGTCCAACGAGGGCGTGAGGAAGTGTTGTGGAACGAACCAGACTGGAGGCTAGAGCGAACGAATTGGGATTTTTCCTGCTGTCGATCGATATGGGAGGCGCTCGTTTGGGCTGCGAGCCTGCTATAGGGCCTGCCTTGCACTTACATTATTGGCCCATCCAAATTGAAACATTTTTCTTCATTTTTTACATTGCCTGCTCGTGCGCTGGAACGAACAAAACTAGCTTGGGCCAACCTGGACGACTCAAACTAGGTGCACACTTTCTAGCCACCCGAGGCGGCCGCCCATACCATCCCCTACGGTGGCGTTGCCCCTTTTTGCATGTATGATTGGGGTAGTGAAAAATATTCCGGTGGCGCTTTTAATTTACCCACAGAATGGTTGAATTGTTTGTTTCTATGAACTAAGTTCGCCAATAATGTGAAGGATGCCAGTCTTTTCATCCTATTGTAGATTGCTTAGATCTTGATATGCCAAATGTAATCGCATGAAATATACAGTAAAAGCCAGTGTGATGTATGTTGCTACAACTAGTCTGACAACCCGTCCTCATATAACATATCAAGGACGCACTATCTTACCAGATTAACCATTCGACTTACCAATGCAGTGTGGAAATAAAGAAGTATTGGGACTGCGTATCCAAGCAATTGATGCCATGAACTCCTTTGTAGAACCTTGTAAGCGAAAAAGAAGTTGCAGTGTGCCTGTACAAAGAGCTAGCGTAAGTTCAGTTACCTGCTTCTCGGAATTTTAGTTAGCCACTTATTGCAAAATTGTTCAATTACGCTGCTTGGCTTAATTTAGTTTGCTACTGATTACATAATGCCATAGCCTGTCAATCCTATTATAGACTGCACCTATCTCTGTGTTTGATACTTACTGTTAAAAATTACCTGTTTGCCTGAACTTAAGTAGCTACTTAAGCACGTAGATAGCCGGTCATATGTACTTCTAGGGTGTAGCAAAATTCACGTGTAATTTACATTCTGATACCCTATTTGTTTAAATGGTTTGCTGTTATCACTTGTAGCACTAGTAATGTTTGCATGTTCATAGATAGACAACTATCAGGTTTATATGAGGGGCACCGTCTTTTTAACTTTTATATATATATATATATATATATATATATATATATATATATATATATATATATATATATATATATATCTGTGTGTGTGTGTGTGTGTGTGTGTCGGAATCATTTTGCTTACATCAAAGAAATTTACAGATGTCTGTGTTGCTGGTAAACGGTACCGACTTGTTACTTTAATACGTTGCCAAGAACTTGTTAGTTTTACTAGTTCATGTGTAATTAAATACGTTGTCAAAACTGGTTAGTTTTACTAGTTTGATGTTAGTTTCTTATGGCTCTTGCAACACTTTATTTATGATTGCTAACATTCAAGTTTGCAGGATCCAACTGACACTCCGTTGGCACCATAGGTATGTTTTCAGAAACTTCCTTGTTTACCTGGTTTGCTGCTGTAACTTGTTGCTATAATCATCTTACCAACTTCAAGTTTTCAGGATCCAATTGGAAGTCCAATTGCACAGCAGGTACATTTTCAAAAAAATATTTGTGTAACAGGTTTGCTGCTGTAACTTGTTGCTCTAATCAAGTTACTGACTACTCAACTTATCAGGATCCAAGAGAAACTCCAATGCCACAACAGGTTCCTTTTGCAAAACTTGTTTGTTTATCTGCATTGCTACTACAACCGGTTGCTCTAATCATATTACTAGCTACTCAACTTTTCAGGATCCAAGAGAAACTCCAATGCCACAACAGGTACCTTTTGCAAAACTTGTTTGTTTAACTGCTTTGCTGCTGTAACCGGTTACAATGATGTTAATAACTACTTTTCAGCATCCAATCGAAACACTTTAATTCCTTGTTTGTTTAACTGGTTTGCTGTTCTAAGTCCCAGTTGAGATGTTTTGCTAACTTCAACTTTTCAGAATCCAATCGGAACTTTAATCGCAAAACAGGTTAGCCCAAGATCAAAGAGCGAGGTCCCATGGACGTTGTATCATCCCACAGCAGTGGCACCGGCCCAATCGTGCATCATGAATTGCCAACTGCTGATGCTCTAGAGGATAAACTATTGGTAGAAACAGATTCTGCTTCTGCACTTAGAGATGAAGTTGACATGTTGAGGAAGCAAACAGCACAATCACAAGCAGTACTCAAGACAACCATTAAATATTTGGTGGATTTCAAAATGAAGCAAGCTGAGACTGACCGCATTGTTAAGGTCCTGAAGGAAAAAAGGAAATTAAATTCCCACTTGGTAAATCATAGGTGAAATGTTTTTTCCATCGTTAAATAACCTTTGTGTTGTCTGTTCATGTAATCGATCAAACCATTTGTTTTAGAGATCATGTAATAATTGTTTTTTGTTTTTTGGTTTGTAATTTTTTTAGCACGCGTCTGTATTAATTGATAAGACTCTGAGACATTTCATTTTGATTGCTGTGCCAGACCTACCAATATGGCAATCGGGCTGAATGTGCATTCAGCAATAATAGTTGTATAGATGGTCCTTAAGTGGCACGCATCTGAAAGGGCCAAGATGATGTACTAGCTTCACTAAAAAAATGATGCTCTTCTAGCAAAAAAAAGTACAGCGGCCTGGCTTATGTATGTTAGTTGATATTATTGATCCATATACTCTATAAGTGTTAATATGCCTGTTAGTTTTGTACATTATTGGTTGATTGACTCGGTATTTTGAATCTTGAGACATCTCTTGTGTACATATCTAAATGGGAGTACACATTATGCTGCGTGTGACACTTGAGTTGGACATAAAGTGGTTTTAAATATTTGAATTCACCTTAAACTGGATTCTAGATTCTGAATTCGAGTATCGGCGTCTGTAAATCATATTCATATATGACAGTGGAATACATCTTTGTTGTGCTTTTGAAGATATATAAAAACAGATAGAAAGATTTATAAAGATTCGTATAAGAATACAAAATGGATTCGAATTTAGTTGCCAGGGTAAACTTGGATGCTTATTGTCCCAAAATTCGAAAGAAGCGGCAAAATATCCACTCCCACGTCAGCTACCCGAAGCCAGTGTTTGCGACATGGAAATTATTGTCTACCCCTTACACGGACAATCCATCGGCCCGATTTCCACTGCTCTCAATAGGCGGTAGGTTAGTAACTTCAATTAGACGTGACACGACCGCCTCTGAGCCCATTCAGACAAGGTGGGCGCCAAACTTGGGCGGCAAAACATATTTGATTCAAGCTTGTCCGAAAGACCTCTGTCTCTCCCTCCATTTCCCCATTCATACACGGTGGGCGGCAAAACAAACTCGACTCGGCCGAAATCGATGTAGGCAAATATTTTCAATAGGGGCAGGTTTGTAACTTCACTCAGACGTGACACAACCGCTCTACCTGTCAGCCCCATTCATACACCGTGGGCGCCAAAACACCCTCTCGTCGCTCGAAATCGCTCTGGGCAAACATTGGGGAGATGCGAGATTACCGTCCTATCCCCAACCGACGAGACGTCCAAATTTTAAACGGGGGCTAAGTTCGTAACTTTCCCATATTTCAAACAAGCGCGACCCAAAAACATGGTTCCCCGTACCTCTCCCTCCATTTTCCCATTCATACACCGTCCACACTAGAACACCATCCCCACACCAGCCTCCTCCATCCGCCACCCCATCCATCACCGCCGTCCTCCACCATGCCCGAGCGCCTACCAAGACCGCGTCGTCCACTACTAGAGATGGATGTTTCTCATCCACGGCGACAGACAAGGAGCCTTGCATCGGGTGCTCTCGCTTCATCGACGCCATCGTCCTCCTTGCCGAGGCCGCTCCCACGACCTTCTCGTCCACCGCAACGGGACTTATCCCCCGATGCACCTGTCTACCATCGCAGATCTGCTTCAACGCCATCGACAGCCATCGCACCCCCGATGCCTACACGGCGCCGCAAGAGAGGAGGTACTACTTCATATCTGCTCAACTTTTTGATCTCAACCAGAAAATAAATCGTAACTTGGTTACTGTACTTTCTTTTCAGCTCTTAGAATTTAGTTCTTAGTTCGAAGCAAACAATGGTTGCTAAATAGCATTTCTGCGGTTTGCAGCTTCAAATATGCCATGGCACAGTCATAATAGGGTTTAATTGATCATGCTTAGGGTTTTCCCCCTTTTATGATCACTATACGATCAGCATACATGCTTCGTGTCATAATAGCACTGCTCCACCCATCAAGCTAAACAAGCTTAGTTTTTAAAATACGAATCTGATATTATTAAAATAGAGTCGTTTAATTGGTCAGCTAAATGTTCCTAATTTAGTTTCAAAAATGCATGTACACCGCTCGGGTGTGGATCTACAGGGTGCCCACGGTGGGCCGCGGCCCACCCTGGGATTTTGGGTTGGCCCAGGCCCCGATTCCCCTCTGTTCTGCTGCGCTTTCGATCTCTACTCGCCCCCAGCCGCCTGCCTCGCTGGCGACTTGCCGTCCCCGGACGGCATGACTCTAGGAGGAGACGCCGGACTAACAGGAGGTCAGGAGCCGCTCACCCAACAGCGTCACCGTTGCCCGGGCGCGCCGCCGTGCCTACCTTCCCAGTCCGTTCAGGGCTCAGGCGTGCAGTAGCCACTAAGCCAACCCGATTTATCCTGAGATACGTCCTCAACACTCAGCAGCCACTCCTCATCACCCATTTTCTAATTGATTCATTACTCATTAGGCAGGACTGTCATTAGGGTTTGTTGTGTACTGAGTGCTACCTACACTTATTCGTTCAGATGTATTTCAGTAATCTTTAGTACCTGTAAAGTTCACAGGGTTTCAAAATTCCGGCCCTAGGAACAGACACTAGTCATTTTGGATTGTTGGTCATAGTGACATTGACCCAGATTACTACTGCAGGCTAGGTTTGTTGACAATTTTACTTGCCTTTCTTACTCATTCGATATGATATCCAATTATTCACGTCAATTAGTTGCAAACAATAAGTGCTGGACCAACTTCTTGATTCAGATTTTGGACGGTCTCTTACTGTAGTTACAATTCTGCATATTTGTCCTAGTAAGCTCACAAGTAATGATTGATTCCCTACCTCTATGCTTGCCTTGTCATATTTGTTGTCAATATTCTTTTAGGGTGGACCACCCTGTTTCAAAATACTGGAACCGCATACATGAGTGAATAGTACTTCTCTGTGTGATCTCTTCCATCATGTGTGGGCAACGAACACTGCATTGTTTAGAAAGAAAGTGTCATTTCCACCTTTTACATAGACTACGATCTTTTACATGGAATACAATCTGCCTACTTGCTTTGTGTCGCACTACCAGCACTCCACCCTTGAAGCTAAACATTATGCCACTCATAATTCCTTAGTTTATTTGTTCAAATACGAATTTGATATGATTCTAATGTTCCTACTTTAGTTTTGAAATGTGTGTCTGCCTGTTATAGAGACATAAGAGGTTTGTATTTCTGTGTGTTGTCGTGTCATCACGGTTGGGGTGAACTTTGCATACGCAGGGGTTTATAGGGAGACACTCTTCGAGTTGAATCCGCAATGCATTCCATAGATAATCTGACTACTTTTTATGTTTTCATGAATCTCAGATACTGAACAGCATCATAATGATTATGAGCTTGCGCGCATGAAAAGAATAAAGCAGAACAATGCCATGGCTATCAAACTTGGCAGTAAGGGACTGAAATCAAGTCTGGATGCAATGCAATGCAAACGCTCTCCACCAACTGATTCATGCTCAGAATATGATCCTAATACTAATTCTGAGCTAGAGGGAGACCTAAGTCAATGTAGCTCCCTAGTGGAGGAGTCAGAGGCAGATGCCCTATCTTATTCAACAATCAAGGTGCTTGCTCTAACTTTCCAAGGTTATATTGGTCGCACATATCTTACAACTGATGCTTTGCATTGCTTCTACTTTGTTGCACTGCCATTAGCTTAGTTTACACATCGTGTATGTGAATACGCCCTGCCTATCCATTTTTAGTACATATTCCATCTGTCATCATACCATATTTATCCATTCAAATGTTGTTCTTGTGTATCAGACGTTCAAAAGGAAGAGGGCGATTGCTAATCACGGAGGAGCACGAACAAAGTATTTGGAAAAGGTAGTGATACCTGATAAATCAAATAGCGCATTAGGTGTAGTTGCAATATCACCAGACCCAGAAAACACGGCCACAACTCTAGCAGACTCTAGCCCTACTACACTGGCCATCTCTGATGCCCCAACTCAGCAGACCCCAACTGCCGCAAACAGTATGATGATGCCAGTTGACATAGCACCAACTCTACAACGCAAAACCCCCATTCCAGCAAAGAGTACACCAAATCCAGTTGCCAAATCCCTTTTCGAACAAGAGAGAGCCCCAATTGCAGCAAATAGGACTCCTGTTCCACTTCTTCCCAGTTTAGAAGACGAAGCTTATATTGTTGTCAAGAACTTTGTTCGCATCTTTCCTTCATGGAAAGATTATACCACAGACAAAGAACAATTTCCAATCTTCCTCCGCAACTTACGCGTAAGTAATGTACTAATGTTATTCATGGTAATTACTGCATATGTTTCTGCTGACAGAAGACACAAGATTTCATTCTTTTAAATAGGCGAGGACCAAACTGGATAGTCAAGACGAGCAAGGGTTGGTTGCGCTTTTCAAGCACTCGTTGATGAAGTATCGTTCCTACTTGAGGCAAGCGCACTTCGATGGCAAGCCTCTAAACGAAATTTCTGTAAAGTCTCCGGTGCTACATTTATTAGACTGTGACTGGAATAATCTTGTTACACATTGGTCTCGTCTACAGCGTAAGGTACTGTCTATGATATCACATCACAATTTGAACTACATTTCTGCATGTTCCTTAACGTCTCACTTGTACGAAAATTGTTTGTAGAAGAACATTCATTCTCAAGGGACCATAGAATCTCACAACTATACTGCACACTGCATTGCTCTTGTGAGTACCTCTTGCCCTATATGACCATACTTACTTTCATAGCTGGTTGATTATGTAGCATCACTACACATGTTAGCCTCGTTATCCTCCATTTGGTGGACATTATAAGATCCGTATCGACTCTTACATAAATTTAGAATCAACCCAATGCTTTTGAAGAGGTTTAGCTCTGCAATCCTCTTGTAAGGACTGAACGTCGTCTATCACTGTACTTACATTAACAGTGTTTTGTATAGTACACCAGTGTTCAAAACACTCTTATATTATGGGAAGAGGGATTGGTTCATTGTGTAGCATTCTGCATCTTATCTCCCTCGCCCACCATTCACTAAAAATACCAGATCTATATTTAATCTTACCAAAAAGTTGAATACACAGACAACGCCATTGCAGAAGTGTAGCCCATTGCTCTTGTCAGTACATTTTGTCCTGTAATGCTTGTACTTCCAGGGATTGGTAGTTGATTATGTAGCATCAATCTGCATCTTATCTTCATTATCCCCTATCCCTTCCAGTATTATCATATCTATAATTACTCTCTACAAATTGTAGAGTACAGGCAATGCTTATGAAGAAGATTCTGTGCTAAAATTCTTGAGTTATCCTTCCCTTGACATGGAGAAGGGCATTATAAAGCCGGTGTTAACTGTTAATGTAAGTCAGTCCTTCTAAAGCCTTTATCCTCAACTGCTGTTTAATTTGCTCATACACCCTATCGTTAATTGTTGTTTAGTTTGCTGTTTCTATCAAAATGCATGTTCGCAACAACTGTAAGTTCCAAGTTTTACTTGTAAAACCAAATTCCTTATTCATACCATGCACATTACTCAATACTCCCTATATGTATGCTTGTTTTTGTGGATCTATAATCCAGTGTGTGGTGAAGCAGCCCACGTTTGCACCTTGTCATCTCATGTTTTATCTTACTGATGTGGCTGATTATATGAACAACATGCCATGCACATTAACCAAAATAGATACAATGATTGTCTTTGCCCTTCATCTATGCTTGTTTTGTTGACATGGTAATCCAGTAGTGTGGTGAAGCTCCCCGCATTATGAACAATGGCAAATTATGCTATTGATATTTTGAACTTACTCTTTATTTTCTAATTTGAAATTGGATGGAATTAATAGCACAGTTATAATCTTTGTTTATACACATGCAAAACCTGTCATCTCTCTGCTTGTTTTAGGGTGATATGCCTGATGGCATGCACAAGTCTGCTGAAGGGTATGAGACAAACCCAACATATATTGCAGCAAAGAAGGCAAAACATCTTGAAGATAGCGAGACAACCCCAAAGTCTTGTCTTGATGCAGTGTTCAAGTTACTTGAGACTAGCAGTCAGACAAGCTCACAGAATTCGCTGTCTGAATCAGTTCGACTTCTTTAGTCCCAAGTTCTAGCAGAAAGGCATTTTCCAACTCAACTTCGACTTGAAGTCCTATCTCTAAGAAAGATTGTGAAGAACACCAATGAGAACCTCATTGCTAAACAGCTACAGCTGGAAGCTATGACCGACATGCTAGGCCGGTCTCACAGCCTTGCTCAGCAGCTTGCGCAGCAGTTCCCGCGCAAGGCTAACCTTTCTTGAACTGTCTTGGAAGTGGTCTTGGTTCAATATTATTTTGTTACGCTGCAATGGCGCCCAGTTTTTGTAATCTCCTTCTTCGTTGCGCTTTATGATCACTGGTGGCGAACTCCGATGCCCAGTGGATGTAATATACCATAAATCCTTTATTGTATAGTTTAGGTTTATTCTAAGTTACTATGCCATAATTTCTTTATTGTATAGAGTAGGTTTGTTCTTAATTCCTACTAGTTACCGTATATGTCATCATTCGCTATCTGGAAAAAAACGGCGAAAATCTGATGTAGTCGACCGGGCCGAAACATTCGCCTCTAACGGGCCTGCATTTTAGCGGGCCACAATTGGGCCGGCCTGCAGCTTTCTTGGGCCTGAAAGGTCATTGGGTCCTTCAAACTTTGCGCCAGGCCCACAACTTACACGGGCCTACATTCTGCCCAAAGTTTAGTTGGGCCTTTAGTGGACCCAGCGCTTAGTTGGGTCCATGTAGCTTCGGGCTATTAACAGGCTGAATATTCTAATGGCCTGTTACGGCCCAGAAGAAACCATGGGCCTTTAGCAGGTCAAAATGCATGTTGGGCCTCAATTTTCACTAGTCGTCGACGAGCCTTCAGCAGCCTGAAATGTAGACCGGGCCATTATTGGCCCAGTTATATGACGGGCCATTACCAGGCCAAAACATATCTCGGCCCTTAGTTGGCCCACTGATATCATGGCCCTTTAAGAGGCCGAAAGCTTAGTAGAGGCATCAACGGGCCGAATTATACTACAGGCCTTTAATAGGCCCAAAGTCACGTTGGGCTGAACTGTTGCCACCTTGATCACGTGCCATTAGAAGGCCAGATGTCGCGTCGGACCATATATGGCCCATGGGCAGCACGGGCCATTCCCAGGCCGAAAGACACACCGGGCTGAAATGGGCCCATGTCTACATCGGGCCTCTAATAGGCCAAAATGTCACTGGGCCGTAATTAGGCCCAAATATTTGGCGAACAATTAATGGGCCAGATCTGGCTTCGGGCTTTAAATGGGCAATGTTTAAACAGGCAGTTAGTGGGCTGGCCCACTAGTACCTGAGTAAATAATACGGGCCTTTGACTGGGACGGCCTTTTTAACCTATATGGGCCTTTGTTGGGCCCTACCACATGTCGACGTATCATAGGCACGTCTCCTCCATTGGACGGGCAACATCTGGCCCACTGAGGAGCCGACACGTGTTTCCTCCAGCCAATGATGATTTTACACGTGGAAAATCCCCATTGGTCCGGGCTGTTAACGGGTTATCGGATCTAAACCGGAACCCGATAGCTTAACGGCGACCCGTTACGGTGGATGCCACGTGTCGGTTACCCTTGACGAAAGCACTTCCATGACGCGCCATTTATCGTCATGGAAGTGGACACTTCCGTGATGATAATTTTGGTATTGTCATCGAACACTTCTACGACAGCACAGGTATGACTATCTTGATTCTGTCATAAAATCGTCATGGATGTACATGCATGACAAAAAACGCGACCTACTGTGACAAACACGTATCATCACGGAAGTGGCTTTTTTTGTAGTGTCATCTGGCAAGCCAAGGACTTCGGATCCGGAGTTGTTAAAATCAAAGAGGTCGTCCTCGGCGTAGAAGACCAGTTCAGGGCCTACTGACAGTGTCTTGGACTAGGGGTGCCAACCTAGTAGGCCCATAGTCCTCGGGCTAGGCCTGCAAGCCCTCATTCTCCTTCGGGTGGACTCCGAAAGCTACGCGCTTGGACGTGATCAAGACCGCATCTACCGAAGACTTGGTGTATGCTCCAAGACATCTCCTGCCGCCTCCATGCGCATCCCTAGATACCGACCATGTAACCCTAGATGCCCTACCTAGAGTGTATGTAAGCCAGAGGGTTTATCCTATAGATGGGATCCAATCACAATTACATTCACCTAGCCTTAGAGTCAGATCTCTCCTTATGATCTCGAGGTAGATCAAGCTTGTACTCGATACATCATCATCAATATAATAGAAGCATGACGTAGGGCACTGTCTCTTTGAGAGGGCGCAAACCTAGGTAAATATTGTCTCCTTCGTCCCTGTTACCATCGATCCGAGATCCACAGCTCGGGGCCCCCTACCCCGAGGTCTGCCATTTAATCACCAACAACCCTGTTGAAAAGAAGTAAACTAGTCATGAACTTAGTTAAGATATACTCATTTGCAATGTTGTAGTACGACTTTGTTAGTTGATTTAAACTTACTCCATGTACTTCTCTACTTCTAAACAGTTGTCAAGTATATATTTATGCATTTTGCGCCATTCCTCAGAGCATGTTTTCGTGTGGGCGGCCCCAATGGCAACAGGACCACCATCTGAAAATATGCCTAGGCTTCCTCTCATAGATTTCTGCTTTTTCTTCTTCTTATCATTCTTACTCATGTTCCTATCTAGCTTGTTAAAACTGGTCTCTATGTCTTCTTTCAAATATCTGGAGCAAAAGATCAAGAACTCATCGCCGATATAGGACCCCGCAATTGAGCCTTCGGGCCTTGCTTTGTTATGCACAGTTGACTTGAGGTACCTAAGCCTTCTCTCAGTTGGAAACATCCAACCATACTGGACAGGTCCCCTTAGTAGTGCCTCACCCGGAATGTGTACAACTAGGTGCACCATTATGTCGAAGAAAGCAGGTGGGAAGAGCTTCTCAAGCTTGCAAGGAATTTCAGGAATGTCATCTCTCAATTTCTTCACGACATCGATTCTTAATGTCTTGGCACACAACTTCTTAAAGAATGTTCCTAGTAAAGAGATATCCACATACATCTCCTTGGAGACAATGCCTCTAAGACCAGCTGGTAAGATAGTCAGCAGAAGTATGTGGTAATCATGCGTCTTCAGACCGTGTAATTTACCAGTCTCAACATCCACATATGTAGCCAGGTTTGCAGCATGACAGTCTGGGAATTTGACATTAGCCAGAAACTTGCACAGCTTTATTTTGTTTTCCTTACTAAGTGTCCATGGTGCAGGATACTTTTTGTAAGAACCCTCCTTCTTCTTATCTTCTTGCAGCCAATGATCATCCCACATCTTGATATACTATAAATCCAATCTTGCATTGATGGTATCCTTGTTCTTACCATCAAGTTCAACGAGTGTACCAATGATACTCTCACATATGTTCTTCTTAATGTGCATAACATGCAGGTTGCGAGGTAACAAGATATCCTTCAAGTATGGCAAATCATGTAATCTCACCCTCAAGTGCCATGTGGGATTATTATCCGTGTGCTTTCTCTTTCTACTAGCATTACCAAGGTACTTCCCTAGTTTGAAATTCTCCTTAGCAAGATGTAAGTACTGATCAACTTCTTTGCTTGTGAACTTCCTTGGTCGACCCCTATGCTATTTCCTGTTAGTAAACAGTTTTGCCTGCTTTCTAAAATGATGTTTCCTAGGAAGGAATCGACGATGGCCAATGTATCCAATTTTGTTTTTCAGTTTCTCAAAGCAAGGATTCTCATCACAATGTACACATGCGTAATAACCTAAATAAATAAATGTTATTTGGTGTTTGCGTTGAGCATGAATATGATTGGATCATGTTTATTGCGATACGGTTATTCATTTTAGTCAGAGAATAATTGTTGTTCTGCTTACATGAATAAAACCTTCTATGGTCATACACTCAATGTAAATGGTTTATTGAATCTCGATCGTAGTGATACACATATTCATAATATTGATGCCAAAAGATGCAAAGTTGATAATGATAGTGCAACATATTTGTGGCACTGTCGTTTAGGTCATATTGGTGTAAAGCGCATGAAGAAACTCCATACAGATGGGCTTTTGGAATCACTTGATTATGAATCATTTGATACTTGCGAACCATGCCTCATGGGCAAGATGACTAACACTCCGTTCTCCGGAACAATGGAGCGAACTAATGACTTATTGGAAATAATACATACCAATGTATGCGGTCCGATGAGTGTTGAAGCACGCGGCGGGTATCGTTATTTTCTTACCTTCACAGATGATTTGAGCAGATATGGGTATATCTACTTAATGAAACACAAGTCTGAAACATTTGAAAAGTTCAAAGAATTTCAGGGTGAGGTGGAGAATCATCGTAACAAGAAAATAAAGTTTCTACGATCAGATCGTGGAGGTGAATATTTGAGTTACGAGTTTGGCCTTCATTTAAAACAATGTGGAATAGTTTCACAACTCACGCCACCTGGAACACCACATCGTAATGGTGTGTCCGAACATCGTAACCGTACTTTATTGGATATGGTGTGATCTATGATGTCTCTTACCGATTTACCACTATCGCTTTGGGGTTATGCATTAGAGACAGCTACATTCATGTTAAATAGGGCACCATCTAAATCCGTTGAGATGACACTGTATGAACTGTGGTTTGGCAAGAAACCTAAGCTGTCGTTTCTTAAAGTTTGGGGATGCGACGCTTATGTCAAAAGGCTCTAGCCTGATAAGCTCGAACCTAAATCGGAGAAGTGCATCTTCATAGGATACCCTAAAGAAACAATTGGGTACACCTTCTACCACAGATCCGAAGGCAAGATCTTTGTTGCCAAAAATGGAACCTTTCTAGAGAAGGAGTTTCTCTCGAAAGAAGTGAGTGGGAGGAAAGTAGAACTTGATGAGGTAGTTGTACCTTCTCTCGAATTAGAAAGTAGCACATCAAAGAAAACTATTCCTGTGATGCCTACACCAACTAGAGAGGAAGATAATGATGATGATCATGAAACTTCGGATCAAGTTACTACTGGACTTCATAGGTCGAACAGAGCACGTTCCGCACCAGAGTGGTACGGTAATCCTGTCCTGGAAGTCATGTTATTAGACCATGGTGAACCTACGAACTATGAAGAAGCTATGATGAGCCCAGATCCCGACAGATGGCTTGAGGCCATGAAATCTGAGATAGGATCCATGATGATAACTAAGTGTGGACTTTGATGGACTTGCCCGATGATCGGCAAGCCATAGAAAATAAATGGATCTTCAAGAAGAAGACTGACGCTGATGGTAATGTTACTGTCTACAAAGCTCGACTTGTTGCGAAAGGTTTTCGACAAGTTCAAGTAGTTGACTACGATGAGACTTTCTCACCTGTAGCGATGCTTAAGTCTGTCCAAATCATGTTAGCAATTGCCGCATTTTATGATTATGAAATCTGGCAAATGGACGTCAAAACTGCATTCCTTAATGGATTTCTTAAAGAAGAGTTGTATATGATGCAACCAGAAGGTTTTGTCGATCCTAAAGGTGCTGACAAAGTGTGCAAGCTCCAGCGATCCATCTATGGACTGGTGCAAGCATCTCGGAGTTGGAATATACGCTTTGATGAGGTGATCAAAGCATATGGTTTTATACAGACTTACGGTGAAGCCTGTATTTACAAGAAAGTGAGTGGGAGCTCTATAGTATTTCTGATATTATATGTGGATGACATATTATTGATTGGAAATAATATAGAATTTCTGGATAGCAGAAAAGGATACTTGAATAAGAATTTTTCAATGAAAGACCTTGGTGAAGCTACTTACATATTGAGCATCAAGATCTATAGGGATAGATCAAGACGCTTAATAGAACTTTCACAAAACACATACCTTGATAAGATTTGAAGAAGTTCAAAATGGTTCAGTCCAAGAAGGGGTTCTTGCCTGTATTACAAGGTGTGAAGTTGAGTAAGACTCAAACCCGACCACGGCAGAAGATAGAGAGAGAATGAAAGTCATTCCCTATGCCTCAGCCATAGGTTCTATAAAGTATGCCATGCTATGTACTAGACCTATTGTGTACCTTGCCATGAGTTTGGCAAGGGGGTACAATAGTGATCCAGGAGTAGATCACTGGACAACGGTCAAAATTATCCTTAGTTACCTAAGAGGACTAAGGAAATGTTTCTCGGTTATGGAGGTGGTAAAGAGTTCGTCGTAAAGGGTTACGTCGACGCAAGCTTTGACACCGATTCAGATGACTCTGAGTATCATTCTGGATACGTATTGAAAGTGGGAACAATTAGCTAGAGTAGCTCCATGCAGAGCTTTGTAGACATATAAATTTGCAAAATACATACGGATCTGAATGTGACAGACTCGTTGACTAAACTTCTCTCACAAGCAAAACATGATCACACCTTAATACTCTTTGGGTGTTAATCACATGGCGATGTGAACTAGATTATTGACTCTAGTAAACTCTTTGGGTGTTGGTCACATGGCGATGTGAACTATGGGTGTTAAATCACATGGTGATGTGAACTAGATTATTGACTCTAGTGCAAGTGGGAGACTGATGGAAATATGCCCTAGAGGCAATAATAAAATAGTTATTATTATATTTCCTAAATCATGATAAAGGTTTATTATTCATGCTAGAATTGTATTGATCGTAAACCTTAATACATGTGTGAATACATAAACAAACAACGTGTCCCTAGTGAGTCTCTACTAGACTAGCTCGTTGATCAAAGATGGTTAAGTTTCCTGACCATGGACATGAGTTGTCATTTGATAACGGGACCACATCATTAGGAGAATGATGTGATGGACAAGACCCATCCATTAGCTTAGCATAATGATCTTTCAGTTTTATTGCTATTGCTTTCTTCATGTCAAATACATATTCCTTCAACTATGAGATTATGCAACTCCCGGATACCGGAAGAATGCCTTGTGTGCTATCAAACATCACAACGTAACTGGGTGATTATAAAGATACTCTACAGGTATCTCTGAAGGTGTTTGTTGAGTTCGCATAGATCGAAATTAGGATTTGTCACTCCGAGTATCGGAGAGGTATCTCTGGGCCCTCTCGGTAATACACATCATAAGCTTGCAAGCAAATGACTAAGGAGTTAGTCACGAGGTGATGTATTACGGAACGAGTAAATAGACTTGCCGGTAACAAGATTGAACTAGGTATGAAGATACCGATGAAAGAATCTCGGGCAAGTAACATACCGATGGACAAAGGGAATTACGTATGTTGTCATAATGGTTCGACCGATAAAGATCTTCGTAGAATATGTAGGAGCCAATATGAGCATCCAGGTTGCGCTATTGGTTATTGATCAGAGAGGTGTCTCGGTCATGTCTACATAGTTCTCGAACCCGTAGGGTGCGCACGCTTAACGTTCGTTGATGATATAGTATTATATGAGTTATGTGATTTGGTGACCGAATGTTGTTCGGAGTCCCGGATGAGATCATGGACATGACGAGGAGTCTCGAAATGGTCGAGAGGTAAATATTTATATATAGGACGATGGTATTCGGACACCGGAAGTGTTTCGGGGGGTACTGGGTACTAATCGGGTCACCGGAAGGGGTTCTGGGCACCCCGAGCAAAAGATATGGGCCTTATGGGCCAAGAGGGGAAACGCACCAGCCACAAGGGGCTGGTGCGCCCCCCATATGGGTCGGCCAAGAAGGAGAAGGAAAGACGGGAAGGGAAAGGAAAGAGAGGGAATAGGATTCCCCCTTCCTTCCCTCTCCCCCTCTCTTTCCTTCCCCCTCCGGCAAATAAGGAAGGGAGGGGCGCACCACTTGGGAAACCCCAAGTAGGATTCGGATCCTACTTGGGGCGCCCCCTGGCTGCCTCTCCTCCCCTCCCACCTATATATATGTGGGGAGGGGGCGCCTAGAATATACAACATCAACTGTTAGCCGTGTGCGGCGCCCCCCTCCACAGTTTACATCCTCGGTCATAGTTTCGCGGTGCTTGGGCGAAGCCCTGCGAGAATCACTTCACCATCACCGTCACCACGCCGTCGTGCTGACGGAACTCATCTACTACCTCGACACCTTGCTGGATCAAGAAGGCGAGGGACGTCACCGAGTTGAACGTGTGCAGAACTCGGAGGTGCCGTACGTTCGGTACTCGATCAGTGGAGTGCAAAGAAAGTTTGACTACATCAACCGCGTTGTGAAACGCTTCCGCTTACGGTCTACGAGGGTACGTAGACACACTATCCCCCTTGTTGCTATGCATCTCCATGGATAGATCATTGCGTGTACGTAGACACACTATCCCCCGTGTTGCTATACTTCTTTCTGCCATTATTTTTTATATATTCCAAAATAATTCTCATAAAATTTCAAGTCATTTGGAGCTCCGAAGAATAGCTATCTCTGTTGTAGCTCTTTTAGGTCCAGAATTCCAGCTGTCTGTAATGCCCCTCTTCATGTGTATCTTGCATAATAAGCGAGAAAAGGCATTAGAATTACATCATAAAGTGAAATATTGATCTAAAATATTATAAATAATAGTAGGAAAACATGATGCAAAATGAGCGTATCAAAAGCCTCCGCGTGGTCCTCCTCTCTTTTCTCTCTCTTCTCATGAATGGTCACCCTCTCCTCTCTCCCCTCCCAACCGAACACCACACCACAATATCCCACCACATGCATGGTCCCCACCTACTTTCTCTCCTGCCAACCAAATTAGTTTGTGAATAACATTGTATGTCTCCCTCCCGCATCATGTCTGCGGACCACGTCCGGACATATTAATGGACACTTGCCATGTTCATTTGCGGGTCGGCGTTGGAGATGCCCTAACATGTGTAGTTCATGATGGGAGTTTTTGGAAGCCAACAAACAATAGGTGAGGTAATCTTCACCTCGAAACTCTATTCTCCCCAAAAAATCATAGCTTTAGTTGTTGCCACTCACTAGTACAAAAGCATGCATTAGAAGCACCTCACGGAAGTGGTTATGTTCCGAAGTTACAAAGCTGCATGTAATAATCTAGTGGGGGCGGTCATTTGTGTTGAGGTCGTTCGAAACTTGAAACCGAGTATAGTAATAGGTGGAGGCAGTTGGAAACTTAATACCACATGTAGCTGGGAAGTACTTGAGGCGGTTTTGTAGTTAGACCATCTATGGGATGCCAACACATATGTATTCTCTGCCCCGTTCCTCACCTCATTCCTCACCCGACAGACCTAGATTTTAGATTGAACGCCGACAAGCCTCTCTGCCACCGACGTGTGGCTGTGGTGTCCCATGGTGCGTAGTCGCACCTCGCCATGCTACATCACCATGGTGCGTCAACGCACCTTATGGTGACACTATTCATCCATTCGATTCAAAGGAATGGATCGTAGGAAAATTAGATGAATGTTTCCTTTAGATTGAGGTTGATAGTAAAAACAAAGAAATTCAATACTTCACTGCAATAGTGCAACCTCTGTTACAACAAGAACATGACAAAGGCCATAAGTAGCATAGTGTCCACTCCTTATCTTTGCATAAAGTTTATCCTCAGTTTGACAATGTATTTTATTTCTTTTCCTGCGAATCAAACACTCAATACATTCATGTGTTTTCACAATCATCTGTTTTGCACATGTCAATCAAGCAAAAGACCTAGAGGGTGGACTGGTGATAGATCATCTAGAAGCTAGCGCCCTCGGAATTTAGACAGTGAGGTAAACTTACCTTGTGTCCTCTCACTTATATTTTTGTTTGCTCTGGGTCTGGCCTTCGACCTTTGGGCATACTGTGCTATGCTCAAGCTATTGAGCCAATGATCTAGTGCTTGTGTTTTATCTGGTACGTATCAGATAGTTCACATGTGCATATGCTAATGTTCCGTAATTGGGTATGATAGTTGAGTTTTATTTTATGCTCTTAGTACTCTCTACTACCTTCTATTGGCATATACTTGGAGTTGGGAATTTATCATTCGTAGCTCTAGTAAAAGTATGTACCGGTGTGGAGATTATCTAATTTAAATTATATCCTGGAGATTAAGTGCACTCATAGTATGCAGAAACCTCAAAACAAAGATACTTCTCTCTTATTCTAGAATCTTCTATACCTTGATTTTCCTTTTTCATCTATAAAATGAATTGCCATTCATTTCTCCTTTTTCATTTACATTGCACAATCTTAAATTTACATCTTAAATTTATTGCATTTGTGACTCAAAATTAACATAATTTCTATTATAATGTGGTATATCGAAATTTGGTCCCACTTGTGCTCACGTGCAAAGACACGTGTAGCTTACTAGTGTAGATATGCTTCATTTAGGACCTTTAAATTGCTTTTGTACTACATGATCTACTTTTATTTTCATGTACAACTTTTCTTTAAGCTGTTATTTATTTTCCTTTTCTGTTGTATGATCGTCCTCTTGAGGTTGTTAATATAGCTTATGGCACAAAGCTTCACTTGGATTTGGAATATGGTGTTGTTGACAATGTTGACATATGCAATATCAAGAACAGCCTTTTCTCACCTGTCTTGCTATTGAATATGCTCTCCATCACCATTTAAGTCATTGGGACTTCCAGGTTGCTCATCATTATGTCAAGGATATTGTTCTTGTGAAATTCAAGAGCCATTTAAGTGATTGTCATGGTTATGGCGCCAATTTGAAGCAAAGCAAAGGCACCCAATATATAACTATTGGAAATATGCCCTAGAGGCAATAATATTTGTGCAATACTTCACTGCAATAGTGCAACCTCTGTTACAACAAGAACATGACAAAGGCCATAAGTAGCATAATGTCGACTCCTTATCTTTGCATAAAGTTTATCCTCCATTTCGAAGGTAGCCGCTCCAACTCAAGTCCGTTTCCTCCATTTTGCGGTACGCCACACCCCTCCCGATCAACAGCACCCCGTTTCAACCATAGGAGCTCGAACGAAAGTCTGTTTCCTCCGTTTTGCGGTACGCCAGACCCCGTTTCGGCTGTTCCGTCCAAGCCAGTTGGCTCCCGATGAACAGGACGCATTCCGACCCAGTCTGTTGCCTTCCGATGAACACGATGCTGTTTATCCATTCCGACCCAGTCGGTTGGCTGCCGATGAACAGGACGTCGTCGTTGTACGCGTTCGAGACCCCGCCCGTATGTACATACATAGCCGTATTTACTTTCTTGCAGCGTGGCTGTACGTACGTGTACACGATATAGACGGGACTGCCTGAACATCTACCGCTCCTTACTGGGCCACGGTTCATCGTGGCAGAAAGACCGATGGACTAGTATGTACGTACATGTTTGCGACCTGACTGACAACGCTACGTACGCTTTGACCGGGTGGGTCCTGGCTATCAGGGAGGATAAGGAGGCACTTCCTTGCGTGCGAAGATATTGATGGTGGGTCCGAGCTGACAGGGGGAGGATTCTTTTTTTTGCGTGTAATAAGGAGGCACTTCCTTGCGTGCGAAGATGCAGCTGGTGGGTCCATCTGTCAGCCTCACCGCGCACAGTCCTCCTCCGATGGCTGTCGTTCATTGACCACGTTGACCACGCCGCAAGGACAGCACCAGGCGGTGGACGACGGTGAGGCAGGGAACAACGCGGAGCCTGGGAACACACGGAGGGTAGTATGAGGGTTGACTGGTTCGGCTGCGGTGTGAGGCTGCCGTCGCCGCAGAATAACAGGGGGTGTGGGTGAGTAGAGGGATGGCCTGGCCAGCGGTGGGAGTAGTAGGGGGCGGTGAGGCCTGCGCGGCAGCACAGCCGGCCATGGGAGGTAGGAGCACGTGGTGGTTTGGACGGCTGGAGCAAGAAAATCAGAGGTTGAAGAAGCAAGACGACCGTTGGATGTTAACAATCCAATGGTCACTGGTGATAGAATTATTTGTTGACTAAGTTGACAAAGTCCTGCGTACGCGTCAACTTAGTAGGGCCACAAGTCAGCCTCCATATCTGGTGGGCCCCAGCTGTCATGGGGAGCACTCGTTATTTTTTGCTTAATAAGGAGGCACTTCCTTCCGTGCCAAGATATAGCTGGTGGGTCCCAGCTGTCATTGGGAGGATTCATTTATTTTGGCGTAATAAGGAGGTACTTGCTTGCGTGCGGCCATGGACCATGTGGGTCCCAACTGTCAGCCTCTCCATGTACATCCCTCTTCTGATGTTGTCGTTTGTTGACAACGTTGACCACGCCATGCCGATAACACCAACGCGATGGACGACGACGAGACCCAGGAAGGGAATGACCCGGAGGCGGCGAAGCCATAGCAGTGGAGGGATGTGGGTGAGTAGAGGGATGGCCTGGCCAGCGGTGGGAGTAATACGGGGCGGTGAGGCCTGCGCGGCAGCACAGCCGGCCACGGGAGGCGGGAGCAGGTGGTCCCGCCGGCGCTGGATTTGGCGGCTAGAGCAAGAAGATCAGAGATTGAAGAAGCATGACAGCCGTTGGATTGACATCCATTGGTCACGTCTGCTAGAATCGTTTGTTGACGTATATAATAAGTAAAAAAATCTTGCATACGCGTCAACTTAATAGGCCCAGAAGTCAGACCATTCCCTATTTTTTTTAATAATTTACAGCTGATTGCAACTTCTTATGCAATTTATTGTAGTCCGTTTTTTTTTGTTGGCCAGGGCCAGGGTTAAAAAATTAAACAAAATTTCGCATATTTCGGTGGGGTCCAAACTATTTTTAATACCGAAATGTCGAGCCAGATTTAAAGTACTTTGAAGATATATTTAAATTAGGTTAAAGCCCAGTGAAATTGGAATCTGAAAATGTGAAAAAATTCAGAAATTTGAAAGTAATTGTCAATTTGTCGTCTGTTTTTTATATTTACAGCCCATTTCATATTACTTTCAAGATTTGCAGCCGTCTTGAAAGAGTTAAAGCCCAGCAGGGCGTAGAAAAATAAGTAGGCCTGGATTGGGTATTCTTCAGAAAAATAAACTGGGCTCATTTTCACAAAGAAAAAATAGCTGGGCTGGTCATGTGGTGAACGTAAAATAGAAGCCTGGGCTAGACGGGCCACAGCCCAGTTGAAACCCTGCTCCGTCTCAACACTAACAAAAAAATACTGCTCGAGCAGCTACGTCCGAGATGTCAGCCGATCTTGTGCTGTTCTCATGTCTATTGACTATACGCTGACAATGTCGTGGGTCCCAGATGTGAGCAAACCACTAGGAGGAAGCATTTTCTTTTTCTATACGCTGACAATGGAGTATATAACAAAAAATGAGGAACTTGCTTGCGTACGGCCATGGACATGGTGGGCCCCTACTGTCACCCTCTCCATGTACAGTCCTCTCCCGATTCCTCTTGTTTGTTGACCATGTTGACAACGTGAGAGGGCGGCACCACAGCGAGCGCACCAAAGCGTGCGGAGGACAACGGCGAGGCCTCGGATGTCAGCGTTAACGATTTAGGAGACGGTGGGGTGGTGATGCATGCGTTGAGGCGTAGCCAGCCGTGGGAGGCAGAAGCAGGCAGCCCTGCCGGCGCTGGTTTGGTTTTGGCGGCTGGAGGAAGATAGGACTGAAGAAACACGACAGACTGTAAAAGCAGCAGGAGTACTTAACAACCTTAACTGAAACCAGTAGGGGCACTTAACAACCATTGCTGAAAGCAGTATGAGTACTTATACAGGTTCAACCGTACAAAGCATGCCTCAAACAGTGCTACTTTGCCTACAGTTAACCAAGGGTGAGGCCACCAAGCCCCAGGACAAGGCCTAGGCGCCACCCCACGCATCCACAACCTTCTGAAAGCGGCTTCATCTCACAATGTGGTCAATAAATAGGATATTCACTTTAGAGCCATGGAAAAGCATGAGCATAACCTTCTGTCCTATTCTCCAAGATGGACGGGCCTTCATTATTTGAGACCACCCATGAATAAGTATCTTTTAACCTCCAAGGGAAATGGAGTAGGTCGACATGAACATCATGTTGTGACCAAGCGCAAGTCTGACCCGACCATGGTCAGGCATCTGTATAGGAACAATAGAATTGGGCAGTTTCTGTTTCAAGAAGATCACAGCTGTAAAACTGTGTATAAGCAAGAGTTTATGAACAACATATATAACAGAAAACAGCTTGTACCATAAGTTTCTCGACACAGTTGGACATGTTCAACGTGTGTAGCAGTGGCACACATATCCCACGTGGCCTTCCACCATTGAAATGCCCCACAAGGACCTCAAGATGATCAATAAAGTGTAGGAACTGGTGGATGTCATCCTAGTCAACTTTAGTGCCATCAGTAACAGTCGAGTTCTTATAGAATAACAAACGAGTAGCGTGCTTAACTTTCAAATAACCTACACATGCCACCAATTATAAGAAATATTAGTTAGAAGTAGAATCTTCGTGAGAGAAGGGAATCACAAATCGTTGCTACTTCTAAAGTTAAATTGTGATTAGTTAGAAAGAATAGGTGGATTAAGAAGTAATCGAGGCAACATGCAAGAACCAGATACAAAACTAACATGGATGAACTACTGGAACGACGTTGGGGTGGAAGATCAGAGTGAAGATGAGACCAGGTTCTACTATTTCCATCAACATTCGTGCGCCAACTTTTAGTCCATAACACTTGAGAAAGTTTATCCAAGTTCGGCCATAAAAAAAGCAGCGATCTTCTTGGTTCATGAACCCAACTCGGAACTTATATCCATGGCTTGTCTTCAATGTGACCATTAAACTAGTGTATTCAGTTATGGCAAGGCCGACCATCTTGAGTACATGTGTTCTGGAAGAGCAAGGTATGCACTGCAGGAAAAATAATATGAGAACACAATGTATTCGCTACCCAAATCTAGAAATAATTTCCTCCTTCGCGTCGTTGTTGACCATGGTACTAGTACCTTTTATCCATATATAGCAATCCAAATTTCCAAATTAGTCGACAGCATGTTCAAAAAACCCCACCCTCCCAGATAGAAAAGAGGATTCTAGGAACATATTGTGCGTGTTTTAAAATCCTGTGTTAGGATGACAAGGAACAAGTGTTGCGTCTCGCCGAGGGCGCAGAAACCTATAGGGTCCTCGCACTTTGGGCACTTCAAATGAAACACACTAGATTCAGTAGGAAGAAAAATGCGTCAACGGTGGCGGCTGCCATCCTAGGATTACCCACGACCAAGGGACTAGGATTTATCGGGGATGGATGAAGAATTCATACCTGGTTCTCCATGAGAAAACCCTACGAAATCGCCGAGCGGGGGTTTTCTCTGAAAGCAGACGAGGGAGAGGGGGATTCAGGCCCAGTGAAATATTACTGCTTCGTCCGTCCAGCTTACTGCTAAAGCTGGAAAGGTGGGGGTTTTCGTGATTTGATGGCTCATTGGGCATTACTGCAGCGCTACGACCGGGGTGAGCCTATCGTGCAGTTGTGCACTCTAATTTGGTGCATGGCACGTAGACCCCATTGCCGGATGCCCCACATATCAGCGAAAGGAAGTAGAAAGGCAGGAGTAACTAGTTACACATAAATATATTTTGGACAGAGAAATACTCCCTCTGTAAAGAAATATAAAAATCTTTTATATCACAACTTTCTACATAAGAAAAATCAAGGGGAATATATATAACATAATATGGGGGTTCAGCTGAGAATATAATATTCAGACAGGCTCATGGTTGTGGACTTTGGGCCACAGGCCGGTGGGCCTACATGTTTGGGGGCCCATGTGTTCTAACTCAGCGCATTTCATATTGCAAGCGATCGGTACGGCGCTGGTTTTAGATGCTGTCGCAAGGCGAATACAGAAAATTAAATAAAGCATGGCAGCTGTTAGAATGAAATCGAACGACAGTTCCTAACCAGCAATCAGAGTTGCAATTCTTTCACGATATCCTACGTGATAAATAATACTGTCGTACAACTTATACACATAGGACACTTGTTTCACCATGCCATATTATGACATCAAAAGCTCTCGGAGGATAGATCAGTTCGGCAGTTGCGTGCTGCTACTGAAGAATTTCAAAGTTGATTTGGACCACTCTCCTTGCCGAGAAAGTTCGATTTTGACATCATCCCCTACCGCAAGGTTTGATAGAGTTTTGAACCTTGACCATCCTTTAGCATCAATCATCATGCGACCATCCTTTGTACTTACGGTATATTGAGCAGGTTCATTCACACCAAGGCTGTGCATGGTAATAGAAACTTGGCCACGGTCGCCCGGATTATTGAACGACTCCCTCGTTGCTCTAGGAATTCTCTGTTTGCAAACAAGAAGACATACACAAACAGTTAGATCAACACAGTGAATCATGTGAAACAACATGGAAAGAAAAAAGAACGAAGCACTTGGGCGGCCAATGCTTACCAAGAAGGTGGAGATGTCAGTTTTTGTAAGGACTTTGGTATATGCAGTGCGCACTGCAGCACAGTCTGTTGCCGATGCAACTGCTGGTTCCGTTGCTGTTGCACGGGCCGGAGCAGATGCAAGTGCAACTTCAAGTGTTGGTGCAGGTGCCGGAGCCGTTGCTGGTGCCCGTGCCGGTGCGACTGGTAGTGCCGCTGCTGCTGCCAGAGATGGTGCTCCTTATGGAGCTGGTGCCGGTGTCGGAGCAGGTGCCCGATCCTCCGGTAGATCAGCCTGATCCGCAGATGCAGTCGGTGCCCAATCCTCTCGTGGATCAGACTGAGCTACTGCCGATGTCAGTGCTAGAGCCAGTGCCGTGTGAGAAGGTGCCGGTGCTCGATCGATGCTGAAGGTGGTACCGATGTGCGAGACGGCACCGATCGTCTCTGGTCTGCTATGATTTCATACTTTAGCTTTCTAACTTCACTAGGATCCGTGACCTTGATCCAGTCTTTTTCTTCACTTCTTTTAAACGCCAGAAGGACTAATTGTGGCGTGTTTGTTAAACCAAACTGTAGTTCATCATAGGGCTTCAGATTGTACTCAGACAACAGACTGATCCAATTGTGTCCAGTAATATAAGTGATGGACAGTGCCTTCATTACTAACACGACATAAGAACTGAAACCTGCAAAAATAACCATCATAGAGCAAACCAAACGGTTTATTCTGTAACGAATGTCACATGGCAAAACCTGCATCGTAAAATTGCAGCAAAAGTAAGAAAACATGACAATAAATCAATAAGATTTACTTGATGTGACATGAGTGAATCCTTACCAGGAAATCACTATGTTCAAGTTCTAAACAGAAGGTTCATCGTCCAATTACGGGTGGCATGTAGGGCCCCCGCTTACTCCCACAAGCTGGACAGTCCAAAGGTCGTGACAAATCGTATGGACTGAACATCCATGGGACTGGAAATCCTGGTGGGTGCGATAAACCCTGCAATGCATACAGATATTGGAGTGTAACCATAATTGATAAACCGTCCTCACAAAAAAGATGATCTGGATACTTCAAAATATACAGACTGAATTGAGTGGACAGACATTAACATAGACTGTTCTCAGGACTCACCACACAACAAAAGCGGTAGTACTAAACAATAAAGGGTTCACACACACAAATCAAGTACTGAACAATAGTACTTACTACAGACAAGCAAAGTTGCACTAATTAAACTCTGCACACTATTTCTTGCCACCGACCTACGGGATGTACCCCACATAACTGACTAGGCCATGGACTTCGTGAGAGATGTCTACCGGCACCATCGCCAGCTCGTCAACCTTGGAGAACCTAACAAAGTGGTCTTTCCACTCATAAACATGATGATGAAGACAGTCCGCATCAAATTTGTCGGGGAGATTTACAAGAACCACACCCTTCGTAATTGAAGGCACAACTAGGAAATTGTTGTGGTGAAGTACACCCTCGAGAACACGCCTGACAACAATGCTACAGGAAAACACTAGTTCACGACACATGGCGACAAGGACACAGCAGCTGGATAGTTTAGTAGTAGAACTCATCCTCAGGTCTTCCAGTTCACACGGCATGACTTTGAGAACTTCATCTCCACCGCGGACCTGGTTCTAATTCAAACAAAAACCAAATATTTTATTACTACCTCTGTTCAGAAATATAAGATGATTTTCGATATTTTACTCCATATAAGACTACATATACGCACAGAAATGAGTGAACAAAGACACTAGAACATGTCTTCAAAGGCATGAGAGCAGAGGGATTACTTGCAATATCCATAACACAAGTTACTGAGGCTAATATACTCTCTTCAAAGGCATGAGAGCTAAAATCTTGCATTTCCTACAGCTAGCATTGATGTTCATAAAGTAGTTGAAAGTAATCTATAAGAAATCAGTGTTATGTGCAATAATCATACGTATGTCAACCTCTCGCATGTTTTGGTCAAAAGAGCAATTTAGAACCGTCATTTGGCACACAAAAATCACATGCAAGATCACCCAGAAAGTTGTACTACTAGTACTAGTATTGCGTGTTAGATGAAAAAACACCATCAAGATCGCCAAAAATATCGTCAAGAAGAGATATTACCTGGACTTGCTTAATGAGGGATTTCGGAGAGGGGGGCTTAGACAGGGCGATGGCCTTGAGCTTGTCTACAGTAGTCTTGGCGGGGTGCTTTTGCTTCTTCGTACCCTGAGCCTCAACGGTTTTGGCCAGAGCCATAGACATCACTTCGGCCGGTGCTCCAGGGTCCATCAAGAAACTGTCAAATAGAAATAAAAGAAAAGAAACCATAATCACAAACCCAAAAGAAGAACAGAGAGGGAGTTATAGGATCAGTCTCGGGGTTGCAAGACCAGGCCTTGGCCAGAATCAACACCATTGATGCGCTCACCTTTCCTTCTTTGGGAGAGAAGAACAATGGCAGAAGCGCGTCGGGGTTTTCTTGAAGAAATGAGGAACAAGATGAGGGAGAAGCGAGTTGAGGTTTTCTTCAAGAGAGGAAGCTGAGGGAGAAGAGTGAAATGATGGTTGCTTCGTCCATCCAACTTACTACTGGAAAGGTGGGGATTTTGTGATTTGACGGCTCATTGGGCATTACTGCGGCGCTTCGACCGGGGTAGTCTACCGTGCAGTTGTGCACTCTAGTACGGAGTAATTTCGTGCATGGCAAGTGTACCCCGATGCTGGCTGTCCCACACGTTAGTGAAAGTGAGTAGCAAGGTTCCCGACGACCGTCGAGGAGGATCCGCACGGTAGAGCGTGTCCACTGTTTCTGAAGAAAAAAATGATTACAGCAAGCGTTTCCACTCTTACGACGATGGAGTGTGAAACACGGCAGCCACTTGAACTTACATAGTACTCCTACTACTAGGCATGTGCAGTGGTGCATACGTCAGTACTACATAATCTTGTTGCTAGTGTAGTAAGATATGACGATAACAAATGATGTTGTGCGCATGTCAACTATATGAACAGTAATGTAACATACCCCATTTTTTGACTGTCCGGTCGAGAATGAACGGTGAGATCAATGTTAACAGAACTAGGTCTATAGCGCACGGAGAGTACGGTGCTATAGTACTCCACAGAACATGAACCATATGAAGCATGAATCAGTGTTAGGCAGGGTGTATGAAGGGTGCATGGGATGGGAGCAAAAGTTCCCTTCTCGACCCACTTTTGGGTGTTTGGCAGAGTGCATGAAGGGTGCATGAGTCCACACTAGTAGGTTAACACAAATACACTAGGATCATCCATGAAGAGGGGTGCTGAGATGAGCATGAACGAAGAGGGAACAACTATATTGAGATGAGAATGCAACCAAACACACCCACACGCTTTGTGCTACAGTGACTGATCTGCATCGTCTGAGTTTGATCCAACGGTCATGTTGCGTCGAGACATGGACATGCCCATGCAGATGACACCTAAACACCACCGAAGTCCCTCTGCTTCTCGAGGCGCACGACGTTGGTGATGCAGGGTGCCACCGCCCGCAGAGCCCGCTCCCGGACGACGTGAGCCAGCTCGTCAAAGACGGCGTCCAATGACACGAATGGATTCCGGTGACGAAGCCCTAAGAGGATTCGCACGGCACCGGCGACGGCAGCCCGCAACCCCTCCTTGTCCAGCTCCGCCCCCACCATCGCGCAGAGACGGCTTAGGTCCTCGGAGATATAGGTGAAGAAGGAGACCAGGTCAGGAAGCCACAGCTTGTTGAAGTCGACGGGATGGTCGAACGGGTTTAGCCCGACGGCCGGCATGGTCACGCTGGCACGACGGTAGGCATCGCGCAGCCGCAACACGTGCATGGCAACATGGTCCACCAAGTGGTTGAGGCGATCCTGGACCTCATCACGATCGGCCCGCTCGCACTCTAGCCGGCTCGCCTGACCGCCTATCGTATCTCCTGCTTTCTGCAGCAACGCCGCCGATGCCTCGAGTATCTTTGTGGTGGACGCCTGCCGCTTTTGAAGCTCCGTGAACTCCCGCACATAAAGGAGGAGCATGGCACTCCTCTCCTCCTTGAGATCACGGAGCTCCACGTCCTTGGCCCTGAGCTCCGCATCCTTGGCCTGGAGCTCCTATGTCAGGCGCGTCACCTCAGACTCCGTGATCTGGTGCGCCGCCATGGAACCAGGTAGAAGCAATGGGGAGAGGAAGCAAAAGGGGGCGAAACGGCTGAAAGGCAATGCAATCTACGGGAAGGCGGAGGGAGCCAGCCGAGAAGCAGGGTGAATCTTTTGGTTTTCACCATGGGAAAACACCAGTCGACAACTTTTCACATCCGGGAGCAGTGGGTTTTACAGGTGGAGTCATCATGACTAATTGCTGCCACGCCTGCTCCCGTCAATCAAAAAAATAAAAATCCATCTGCACCCAAAGACCAGAGTAACGCCGCGGTGGATATTTAAATTTACCTGCTGGCAAGGAGAGAAAAAAAGGGGTGAAAAAAAATGTGGCGGCGGCCTAGCTAATCGGTCGCACTAACCCAACTAGCTAGCCACCGTGCTTCACTGATGTACTCGGCGGGAAAGGTGGGCTTTTGTGATTTGATGACTCATTTACTTGCTTCGGCGCTACGACCGAGGAGGACCTAGAAAACGCACGGTAGGGCGTCCCATGTCTCGGCAAGGAAGAAAATATGCGTGCATCACCCGGGAGGACCCAGAAACCGCGCGGTAGGGTGTGCCACGGCTCGGCACGGAGGAAAAATGTGCGTGTAAAAATATACTGTATCAGACGTACAACCTATGGTTCGACCTCGGGACCCAGCCAGTCGGTCGAAAACACCCCACTAGCCACACAGCTTCATCATGCTAACGTGGCACGGAGGATAGGTGTGGTTAGCTCTATCTCGACCAGCCACAACGTCTCTTGTTCTAGGCGATTCTTCTATTTTCCAAGCATTTTTTTAGTTACTAGCAATGTGCCCGTGCATTGCAACGGATCCAAAGTAGAATAGTACTTGTTCACAAACTTGAAAGAAAACACTTGTTTTGATATACATATATACCACTAAAAATATATTACTTTTCACTCAAAATATATTTCTCAGGCTGTTTTGATGAGGTGAGGGAGGGATGTGGTTGCTTATAAGATAATAAGGGGTTTTCTGCAAATTGGAGCATAGAAGTGGGCAATTGTTGCAAAAATGCCACAACTTACCTCACAGCCATTAGATGCAGATCTAATGGTCAGAAATGACAGATGGCAGACACACCATCATCACCAACTGAGTCTTTTATAGGAGTAGAGATAATAACACCATGGCAAGCTCGCGCTACTCTTCGTGTGTGCCCGTGCGTCTAAAGGTTAGACGATGGAGAGGAGAGAGAGATCGCAGACATGGGACCCACCAGTAAGTAAGTCAACGGTCATGCACGTGTTGACGAGCCACTCCCTCTACTCTACTCAACGTAATACTGTATAAAATCAAGTTATGCGACAAAGCCAACAACCATTGATGTTTCAGGCTATCGACTTACGCTTTGTAGTCCAGGTTGCCAGTTCGAATCTCATCTTTCAGATTTGTTAGTTTTAGGTCCAAATTTGATCAATGACAAGTGGGACCCCCGTGTGTTGTTCCGATATTTCAGTGTATGGTGGTTTTTTTGCACAAACACTTTGCGCGGTTAGACAAGTAATGGCACCAGTTACACGTATTTTGCAAGTTTAGTAACAAAAATGACAGCGGCATAGAATATCACATCCACCCCATAGCTTAGATGCTATGGTGATACAAGTTTTTACGTCGTTGGATCTGAGATCCAATGGCTTGGGAGTAGTCTTTGTAATTATGCGCAATTTCCAAACTCTCCAAGGGTTTTTTTCCAAATAAAACATTCAGGCCCCATGTGTGCCGCTGCATCTTGGATCCAACGGCTCCCAGTAGCTCATATTAGGTGCTCCGGGTAGCTTAATTAGCCGCTACGGTGATACGAGCATCTAGGTCGTATGATCTGTGATCAGATGCCACATGCGCAGTACTTGTACTTTCTACGCAATTCCCAAACTCTTTGAGGCCTATATTGCAAAAACATTCAAACCTCCTACTGTGAGCCGTTAGATCTCCTGGGAACTCGTATCACCATAGAATCTACGGTGCGGGAGCACCTCATATTCTCCCATGCGAGAAAACATCAGGTGCTCTCGCAGCTTGGATGCTACGGTGATACGAGCTTCGAGGTTGTTCGATGTGAGATCCAATGGCATCTGAGCAGTCTTTGTGCTTGTAAGTAGTGGTCGAACTCTTTGGGGGCTTTTCTGCAAAAAAAACATTTGAACCACCATGGAAGTTGTTGGATCACAGATCCAACAGCTCCGAAGAGCTTGTATCACCAAAGCATCGAAGGTGTGGTAGCACATGATATTCTTACATACAGGAGAATATGAGGTCCTCCTTCATCTTAGATGCTACGATGATACGAGCTTCGAGGTCGTTGGATATGGGATCCAAGGGCATCTGAGTAGTTTTTTGTACAAATTGTGTGCAATTCTCAAACTCATTAAGGTTTCCTGTAAAAATATTAAGACATCCTGTGAGCTGCTATATCTTAGATCTACAAGCTCCAAGGAACTCGTATCAGCATATAGCATCTAAGGTGTGGGGGCACCTGATATTCTCCCGGGGAGGGGGTGCACAACCAATCGGTGTTTGGGAGGGTGGGGACAAATATAATGTTCAAATAATATAATCTAAACAATCCTAAACAGAGCTTCACAATTTTATCTAAGGTCGAGGGGTAACGCCCAACAATCTACATAGCTCCGCCTATGCAAGAGGTGTAGTGCGAGCGTCTATGTGTGAGAGAGACGACGTGAAAAAGCGAGGTCAATCGAGTCATTTATAGACGGAGAGATCGAGGGAGTGTGGCCTAGCGTACACTCGAATGTTAAAGATGATACAATGAGAAATTGTACAGCGAAGCTGTGGTGAGGGCTGGAGGGAGATAGTTACCAAGAGAGTGGCCTAGATAGACTTTGTGTGTGCGTGCACGGTGAAGGTGTTTTACAAAGGCAACACATGTGTCTTGAGAGAGACAGAGGGAGCGTTTGTCATGGAGGGCATGACGAGGTTGTGTGGGAGAAATACATTTGTTGAGAGTGTGAGGGCGGGAATGACATAAATGGAGATCAAAATGTGAAGAGCAATAATGAGCGCGCGTGTGTCGGATACCAATAGCTCTATTAACAAAGAAATGAACATCAATCGATACATGAAGTATGTGTGTGTGTGCGTGGGGGTGGGGGGGTCGATGGAGAGACCTAAACACAACATTCGCATGTATGTAGTACTAGACTTAATATTCATGTTTCACTTTCCTGTTCATTTTAAATATTGAATTGAGGACCATGCATGGCTTACATTTTACTCCCTTCGTTCCAAAATATTTGTCTTTTTAGAGATTTCAAATGGACTGCCACATACGGATGTATATAGACATATTTTAGAGTGTAGATTCACTCATTTTGCTCCGTATGTAGTCACTTGTTGAAATCTCTAAAAGATAAATATTTAGGAACAGAGGGAGTATTTTCGAATTCGTGTCATACATGCATGGTTTGGAAAAATAGATGCACTATACTTACTGGATCGTTGTTGTATTCGTGTGTGTGTGTGTGTGGTCATATGCTTGATACATACAAACTTTTCTCACCACCATACCGTTCGTCTTTTAAATCTGAATTTGCAATGAAAAACTTACTGGGGATACAATGAAATGTGAAATCCACGTTGAGATCACTATATCACAAACTCACTCTAATTCAAGAACTCGCCATAAATCAATTACATGCCTTTTGAAATGACCTGTAATTTGCAAGGAAAATACGGGCATTGTAATACATATAGATTCGTTCGGCAATTTAAAAGATTCCTTTCGTATTCTCGAATGGTAGCACCCAATGGCGTACCAGCCAGACCCGGGCTCGTGTTGATCCTCAAAAAAAACCGGGCTCGTGTCCTTCTGGTGGCGTGCGTGGTACACACGTTAGCCAACCCCAACCACTCGAGCCTCCGTGTTTCGAGTCGAAATATCTAGCGGCCAGAATTGCAGCCCTAGGAAATTCCCGTCATGTCTCCGGTCCATAATGACTACCGATGAACAATGGAGGGACGCTTTAGTAACTAGACAACATTACCTACCGTGCCGAGCACGGTTCAATTCCCTCGATCGCCGCTACCCAAGGTCACCCGTCAACTCCACTGCCTAGTAGTAATAGGAGTACTACACCAGGATGAGCACAGAATTGAGCCCCATTTGTTCGTGCCTAGTACTTGAGTTAATATATCAGGCAATGCACTGGTACGGAGGGATTATCCTTTTACTCTGCATATATAACTTGTCTGAAGTCTAACTAAGCAAAATGTTTGACCAAATCCTTTCTTAAGAAATATTAACATCTACAACAGTAAAGATGTATCGCTTGAAAATTTATTGCATGATGCAGGTTATGATATTGTTTTGAATCCTGGATTTTAAATTTTAGAAAATCCAGAAGTGACCTGAAATTCATGAAACTAACTAACTGAGCATGGTCTCGTGATATGGCACAAATATGATGTCGTAATTTTTTTGTTCAATTTGAAACAAGCTGCTATTGAAAAGTTGCACAAATGAAGAGCCAAGGTATTTTGGAACAAAGACCTGTCATGTTAACGCAAATGCTTTCACTATTCAAATCGTGGGCGTTTACGTGCCGCCACGAGTCCCGCTTCTCATCGGCAGGTGCCGTCCGAGCAAGCATGTGAGTCGATGGGAGGCGTGCGAGCAGACCACTGCGCCGGCTGACCAGGAGGCATGCGAGCAGGCCGCTGCGCAGGCTCACCGGGAGGCGAGCCCTTTGACCAGGCTCCGCCGCCACCTTCGTCCCAACTGCCCCCACTTTTAATGGCGTCGGTGCCGCAGTTTAAAATCACCCCCGCACTACCTGGTATCGCTACAATCTTCTCTCTTCCTCTCCGATTCTCCTGTCGTCTACCTCCAACCAGCCTGACCTAACCGTACGCCATGCCGCATCACGATGGTCTGCCCTTACTCTTCCAGTTTCCTGAGGAAGACACCCAGCCAGAGTCTCAAGAAAATAAGGCGCTTTGGGACGAGCTTGAACTGGCCTTGCGGGAAGAAGCCGCGCTTGTCCCCGCTCCCATTTTGCCTCCCGTCGCCCCGACTGCGCCAGCACCCATCCCCGTGGCATTGATGGGCTGGGAGCCGCACATTGTCTCCGAGCTTGATGCCACGGGGTTCCACGAGGTCCCCGCCAATTTTCACACACCCGTGCACCTGCCAACGCATGCGCGTGCGCGTGCACTGACGCGCGCGCCTGTGTCGGTGCCCGTGCACCTGCCAGCGCATGTGTCTGCGCGTGCACTGAGACGCGCGCCCGTGCCCGTGCCCGTGCACACGAATGTCTCCACCGCGACGTTGCCAGCGCCTGTCCCCGCGCGGGTGCCAGTGCCCCCCTCAGTGGCATGGATCGCCGTCGTCGACCGCTTCCTTGCACCAACGCCAGTCGCCTCCTCCCACCAGTTAACTCGCTCCTGGAGACCGAAGTCCAGACCATTCTGGCCTTCCTTGAAGCTAGGGCCAACGTCCAGGAGTACGCCAACAATGGCGCAAGACGTCGTCGTCGCCGTCGCCGTCGGTCAGTGGCCCGACAGCACACAGAGCACGGCAGAGGAGCCGCTTCCCACCGCAAGACGCCCCCGCCGCCGCTGGGTAATCTAAATTTGCCATGAAAAACGTTCGGATTGCCATGCTTAAAATCCGAACGTTTGGGATTTATCATTTCTGTTTATTTTAGTTCGATCGTCATATGAATGTAAAGTCAGAGTCAGACTGAATGAAATCTATGGTTTGATCGATTGAATGTTCTGCTAGAGCCGTATCAAATTAAATATAAAACATCATCAAGCCACATGTATTCCTTCTCATCGCAAATATTTCATATTAAATACCACGTCAATTCCAAATATTTTTTTAGGGAAGTCAATTCCAAATACTTAGGGCGCGACCAGTCCCCTTGTTCGAGCACTAGGCGATACATCTATTTATCCACGCATTTAATTATGATAGAGTAGTAGATAAATAGTACTACAACTAGCCTAACTTGTCCGTCACGGTCACTTTTGTTCCTAAACTTGTTACATGTATAATACTACTAGTACGTGAAATTGGTGCCGTAACTTGTGAACGCGTCCAGATATGGTCAACAGCAACATCGCCCGCGTGTTCTTCGTGCTTGCCCGTGCGTCTAAACGTAGAAGGGGAGGAGAGAGAGAGAGAGAGAGAGAGAGAGAGCAGACATGGAACCCACCAGTAAGTGAAGGCAAATAGTACATGCTAACGAGCCGGTCCCACTAATGTACTAAAATTATTATTAAAACATGTTATCCATTAAATAGGCTGTGGTAATATAAAAACATTATATCAACAAAGGGGGGTACAACAAACATTGCTACAATGTTACCTATTGACGTGCGGCTTGAAGGCCCTGGTCGCATGTTCGATCCTCGTCCTTTTTCATTTTTAATTTATATATGGGTCCAAATTTGTTCCATGACAGGTGGGCCCCTCGGTGTGTAGTTTGTAGCACTTTAATTTGTTGGTCAAAATTTGTTCCATTACAGGTGGACTATCGGTGTGTAGTTTGTAGCTTATTTGTAATAATTAAAGAGAACAACAAAGTTTTTTGCAAAAATACCATGGTGCGACGTGGAAGGTGAGAAAGGACATGCGAGAGAGCGGTGACCGAGCCAGAGGGAAATCAATTGGGGGAGGTGCGGGGGTTGTAACGGTGTTTGGAGTAGTTGTGGTCCGAATGCTACGAAAATATAATCTAAACCCACCGGAATAAATGCCTTAGCAAATTAATCCAAGGTTGGAGTCCCCCTCGCAATGTAAATAGCTCCGGCTCTGCGAGGGATGGAGAGGTAGCTTCAATGTGTGGAAGATACGGCGTGAGAAAGCGAGGTCAATCGAGACACGGATAGATAGAGAGACAAAGTGAGTGTGGTTCGGCATTCGTTGAAAAGATATATATGCTCTGGAGAGATATTGTCCGATTGAGCTTTTGGGAAGGGTGAGGACTGTAAGATAGAGCTTGAGAGATGATCCAGTCACAGACATGTAGATATATTTTGTGCGTGGGAGGAAGCAAGGTCAATCGATACATAGATAAAGGGAGAGAGATTGAGCGAGTGTGGACCATCATGCGATCGAAAGAGTGAGACGGGTTGGAGAGAGTGATCTAGATAGACAATGTGCGTGAGAGAGTATACAATATGAATATGTCGAATTGGGCTCAAACATGGAGATATATCATTTGTGTCTGAGAAAGAGCGAGGTCAATCGAGACATACATAGAGAGAGAGAGAGAAAGAGAGAGAGATTGAGCGAGCGTGGCCCGCCATAAGGTCGAGAGAGTGGGGGCGGCTTGGATGGACAGACCTAGATAGAAAATCTGCGTGAGAGAGTATAGAGTGTGTCGATCGAGGCCCAGACAGGGAGATATATCATTTGTGTGTGAGAGAAAGCAAGGTTAATTGAGACTTAGATAAAGAGAGCGAGATTGAGCGAGTGTGGGCCGCCGTGCGGAAGAAAGAGTGATACAGTCTCGAGAGAGTGACCTAGATAGACAATGTGCGTGCGTGCGCACGAGAGGGGGGTCTAGATAGGCAATGCATGTATCCAGCAAGAGAGGGTGGGAGGGAGAGAGAGAGAGCTCGTCATGGAGTGCAATGGCGGGTGAGTGAGAGAGATACATTTGGTAACAGAGTGGAAAAAGGGGGTTGTGTAGTTGAGAGAGTTAGAGATCGAAACATGGAGAGAAAGAATGAACGTGTGTCGGAAACCGATAGCATTCTAAGGTGGTTAGGAGAGGAAGATTGATCGATACAGGAAGTATGTAGCTTGTGTGCCGAGGGGGGTGGGGCTAAAAACAACATTTGAATGTAGATAGTACGAGACTTAATATCGACGTTTCAATTTAGTGTACATTGTAAGATTTGAATTGAGGACCATGCATATGGCATCCGTAATTATTTCGAATTCGTTCCATACTAGGTTTGGAAAAGTTGACAGTGACTCGATTGTTGTGCTATTTTGTAGGTCATATGTTTGAATCCATCCAAAGTTTTCTCACTACCATGGTGTTCATCTTATACATATGAATTTGAATTAAAAAAGTAGTGTGGATACCGTGGAATGCGAAATCCACGTTAGAATTTGAGATCTCTATGTGACACACACTCTAATTCAAATAACTCCTCATTAATTAATTTATAGTATCTCGTTTCGAATGACTAATTATTTCCGAGGAAAACACGGGCTTGGTAATACATACAGATTCGTTTGCAAATGAAAGAAGATTCATTTGCATTCTCAAATGTAGGCGCGCCAGGCAGACCAGGGTCGTGTCGTGGTGGTCGTGTGTATCGTACGGATGCTAGGACCCAGCCACCCACCCCCTCCCTCCCTTCCCCTCCCCCTCCCCCCCCCCCCCCCCCCCCCCGCCCCCCCAAAAAAAAAAGAACGACGACAAAAAAAGTTTGCACTTCCATGTTTCGGATTGAAATATCTGGCGGCCCCAATTCCAGCCCGGCAAAATCTCCCTTCACCACCGTCCCCTTCCGCGCCCAGAGCGCTCAAATCCCTAATTCACCGCCAACCCAAGCAAAGTTCGAATCGCCCCTCATCTCGTCTCTTTCACCACCTCTGTGCCGGACGACGAAGACGACGGTCGCGCTTCACCACCGCACCGGAGCTACTTCATCTACACCCTCGTCCACCGCACCGGGTGGTCCACCGACAACGTCGGCCGCCACAACCGATGTGCCTCATAAACACCGACTTCCACCGCATCAGGTGCGCTTCACCGACGCCGTCTCCGACCTCACCGAGCACATCATCGCACCTCCACCCCCCGAGGCCGTTGGGGCTTCACCAACGGTCTCGTCCACCGCATCGTAGCGCTCCGCTGCCGCTCAAGATCTGCATCCGTGCGCGGCCAGCCAACGCCAGCGCATCACCCTCAACGGCTCTGAAGTGACCCGCACTCTAGCTAGGCGAGCATGCCCAAACGCTGGCCCGAACTAGGTATCCACATATCACTCCCATGTGCACTGTTCCGACGATGTTTGGATATCCTTTACTGCTCTCTTAGCTTACACGCCTATGCAACTCTGACTTTAACTCTTATTTCTTCTGGAGATATCATCTGAAACAAGCAAAATCATTTTTTAGCGAAGCATGACGACGTTACGGGATCTGGTACACATACTGCACACTGGTATAACCTTGTAAGTACTTGTCCTCCGGTACAACAACAAGGTCGATTCCTCTTATTTGATCAACCATTTGCCGTGTCAAAAATGCAGAGGGGGATGCACGGAGCACAAGGCCTACACATCCAAGCAAGTGGTAACATGGACTTGTACATGGAACATCCCAAGCGCAAGCAGAGCTGCAGTGAGCATGTACAACGAGCTAGCGTAAGTCCCTACATTTCATTTAATTCATACTGGCCTGCGTGTATGATTTGTGTGCAGTGGCGGATCCACGAATTCAAGTTACCAGGGGCGATATTTTAACTTAAAAAATACGAAGGCACTTGCACTCTAGAAATCAACATAACTTGAGAAATGTGAAGCTACATGCACTTTGAAAACCAGCTAATGATCCAAAGTAGTTCCAGATTATAAAACACTAAATGATGTAAGCACCAAAAAACACAAAATGCAATATGGTGTACAAGGACTACTAACATGGACTGTACCTGCTTGAATTATTCGTTATCTGGCTGAAAATATCGAAGTGTAATTGCACCTATAACCAGTGTGCAAACTGCATATCAATATATCTATCCTGCACAAGTATGCCAATAGTTTCAAACAACAGATTAGAAAAGTATTTATGCTACGTTGTCATTATACGGGGACTTTCTGGTAGATGGCCTCGACGTTTCCTCAAGCCATGAAAATGTACTATAATTTGCTTGTCATCAATTCCTGCAAATCTCTATCTCTCTCTCAACATAGCAGATCATCATTAGACACTAAATCCTTCAATGGGAGCTTGCAAAATGCTTGCATTAGATCCCTCATTAGACACTATATGTTCATCACCAGGAGCATGTAAAATGTTTGCATCAAATCCTTCATTAGCAGTCTATTCATTAGACACTTCAGGCTCAAGAACAACATGAGCTTGTATGTTTGCACCGGAAACTTGATTAGACACATCAGGTTCAGTCAGTTCAGTATTGATTGGGGGAGTTATAAAATAAGCAGAAAATGGTTTCATTTTCTACATTCCCTACATACAAGCAGTTTTACAACACCGTCAGGTTTAACTATTGGCCAGAAATTGAACAGTTGAATTAGATATAATCAGGGATGTGATGTACCTGCTCGTTGCGCATGCTGCTCTTGCAAGCTGCGACTGTCCGTTTGCGCAAGCTCGATGCCATGCCCGTGCTGCCGCCGCTGCCTCCCACGCAGGCTACACCCAGGGTTGGATCTTCATCTTCTTGTCCTTCCATTCACTTGAAGCCCGGCGACCAGCGTCCAACGAGGGCATGAGGAAGTGTTGTGTCGGTCTGTCCAGCGGCGGCTAGGTTAGGAACGAACCAGACTGGAGGCTGGAGCGAACGAATTGGGATTTTTCCTACTGTCGATCGATATGGGAGGCGCTCGTTTGGGCCGCGAGCCTGCTATAGGGCCTGCCTTGCACTTACAATATTGACCCATCCAAATTGAAACATTTTTCTTCATTTTTTACATTGCCTGCTCGTGCGCTGGAACGAACAAAACTAGCCTGGGCCAACCTGGACGACTCAAACTAGGTGCACACTTTCTAGCCACCCGAGGCGGCCACCCATACCATCCCCTACGGTGGTGTTACCCCTTTTTGCATGTATGATTGGGGTAGTGAAAAATATTCCGGTGGCGCTTTTGATTTACCCACAGAATGGTTGAATTGCTTGTTTCTATGAACTAAGTTCGCCAATAATGTGAAGGATGCCAGTCTTTTCATCCTATTGTAGATTGCTTAGATCTTGATATGCCAAATGTAATCGCATGAAATATACAGTAAAAGCCAGTGTGATGTGTGTTGCTACAACTAGTCTGACAACCCGTCCTCATATAACATATCAAGGACGCACCATCTTATCAGATTAACCATTCGACTTACCAATGCAGTGTGGAAAGAAAGAAGTATTGGGACTGCGTATCCAAGGAATTGATGCCATGGACTCCTTCGTAGAACCTTGTAAGCGAAAAAAAAGTTGCAGTGTGCCTGTACAAAGAGCTAGCGTAAGTTCAGTTACCTGCTTCTTGGAATTTTAGTTAGCCACTTATTGCAAAATTGTTCAATTACGCTGCTTGGCTTAATTTAGTTTGCTACTGATTACATAATGCCACAGCCTGTTAATCCTATTATAGACTGCACCTATCTCTGTGTTTGATACTTACTGTTAAAAATTACCTGTTTGCCTGAACTTAAATAGCTACTTAAGCACGTAGATAGCTGGTCATATGTACTTCTAGGGTGCAGCAAAATTCACGTGTAATTTACGTTCTGATACCCTGTTTGTTTAAATGGTTTGCTGTTATCACTTGTAGAACTAGTAATGTTTGCATGTTCATAGATAGACAACTACCAGGTTTATATGAGGGACACCGTCTTTTTAACTTATATATATCTATATATTATAATATATATATATATATATATATATATATAATATATATATAATATATTGTGTGGTGTGTGTTGGTGTTGGTGTGTGTGTGGGTGTGTGTGTCGGAATCATTTTGCTTACATCAAAGAAATTTACAGATGTCTGTGTTGCTGGTAAACGGTACCGACTTGTTACTTTAATACGTTGCCAAGAACTTGTTAGTTTTACTAGTTCATGTGTAATTAAATGCGTTGTCAAAACTGGTTAGTTTTACTAGTTTGATGTTAGTTTCTTTTGGCTCTTGCAACACTTTATTTATGATTGCTAACATTCAAGTTTGCAGGATCCAACTGACACTCCGTTGGCACCACAGGTATGTTTTCAGAAACTTCCTTGTTTACCTGGTTTGCTGCTGTAACTTGTTGCTGTAATCATCTTACCAACTTCAAGTTTTCAGGATCCAATTGGAAGTCCAATAGCACAGCAGGTACATTTTCAAAAAAATATTTGTGTAACAGGTTTGCTACTGTAACTTGTTGCTCTAATCAAGTTACTGACTACTCAACTTTTCAGGATCCAAGAGAAACTCCAATGCCACAACATGTTCCTTTTGCAAAACTTGTTTGTTTATCTGCTTTGCTGCTACAACCGGTTGCTCTAATCATATTACTAGCTACTCAACTTTTCAGGATCCAAGAGAAACTCCAATGCCACAACAGGTACCTTTTGCAAAACTTGTTTGTTTAACTACTTTGCTGCCGCAACCGGTTACAATGATGTTAATAACTACTTTTCAGCATCCAATCGAAACTCTTTAATTCCTTGTTTGTTTAACTGGTTTGCTGTTCTAACTCCTAGTTGAGATGTTTTGCTAACTTCAACTTTTCGGAATCCAATCGGAACTTTAATGGCAAAACAGGTTAGCCCAAGATCAAAGAGCGAGGTCCCCATGGACATTGTATCATCCCACAGCAGTGGCACTGGCCCAATCGTGCATCATGAATTTCCAACTGCTGATGCTCTAGAGGCTAAACTATTGGTAGAAAGAGATTCTGCTTCTACACTTAGAGATGAAGTTGACATGTTGAGGAAGCAAACAGCACAATCACAAGCAGTACTCAAGACAACCATTAAATATTTGGTGGATTTCAAAATGAAGCAAGCTGCGACTGCCCGCATTGTTAAGGTCCTGAAGGAAAAAAGGAAATTAAATTCCCACTTGGTAAATCATAGGTGAAATGTTTTTTCCATCGTTGAATAACCTTTGTGTTGTTTGTTCATGTAATCGATCAAACCATTTGTTTTAGAGATCATGTAATAATTGTTTTTTGTTTTTTGGTTTGTAATTTTTTTTTAGCACGCGTCTGTATTAATTGATAAGACTCTGAGACATTTCATTTTGATTGTTGTGCCAGACCTACAAATATGGCAATCGGGCTGAATGTGCATTCAGCAATAATAGTAGTATAGATGGTCCTTAAGTGGCACGCATCTGAAAGGGCCAAGATGCTGTAGTAGCTTCGCTAAAAAAATGATGCTCTTCTAGCAAAAAAAAAATACAGCGGCCTGGCTTATGTATGTTAGTTGATATTATTGATCCATATACTCTATGAGTGTTTATATGCCTGTTAGTTTTGTACATTATTGGTTGATTGACTCGGTATTTTGAATCTTGAGACATCGCTTGTGTACATATCTAAATGGGAGTACACATTATGCTGCATGTGACACTTGAGTTGGACATAAAGTGGTTTCAAATATTCGAATTCACCTTAAACTGGATTCTAGCTTCTGAATTCGAGTATCGGCGTCTCTAAATCATATTCATATATGACAGTGGAATACATCTTTGTTGTGCTTTTGAAGATATATAAAAACAGATAGAAAGATTTATAAAGATTTGTATAAGAATACAAAATGGATTCGAATTTAGTTGCCAGGGTAAACTTGGATGCTTATTGTCCCAAAATTCGAAAGAAGCGGCAAAATATCCACTCCCACGTCGGCTGCCCGAAGCCAGTGTTTGCGAGATGGAAATTATTGTCTACCCCTTACACGGACAATCCATCGGCCCGATTTCCACTGCTCTCAATAGGGGGTAGGTTAGTAACTTCAATTAGACGTGACACGACCGCCTCTGAGCCCATTCAGACACGGTGGGCGCCAAACTTGGGCGGCAAAACACATTTGATTCAAGCTCGTCCGAAAGACCTCTGTCTCTCCCTCCATTTCCCCATTCATACACGGTGGGCGGCAAAACAAACTCGACTCGGCCAAAATCAATGTAGGCAAATATTTTCAATAGGGGCAGGTTTGTAACTTCACTCAGACGTGACACAACCGCTCTACCTGTCAGCCCCGTTCATACACCGTGGGCGCCAACCGTGGGCGCCAAAACACCCTCTCGTCGCCCGAAATCGCTCTGGGCAAACATTGGGGAGATGCGAGATTACCGTCCTATCCCCAACCGACGAGACGTCCAAATTTTAAATGGGGGCTAAGTTCGTAACTTTCTCATATTTCAAACAGGCGCGTCCCAAAAACATGGTTCCTCATACCTCTCCCTCCATTTTCCCATTCATACACCGTCCGCACTAGAACACCAGCCTCCTCCATCCGCCACCCCATCCATCGCCGCCGTCCTCCACCATGCCCGAGCGCCTACCAAGACCGCGTCGTCCACTACTAGAGATGGATGTTTCTCATCCACGGCGACGGACCAGGAGCCTTGCATCGCGTGCTCTCGCTTCATCGGCGCCATCGTCCTCCTTGTCGGGGCCGCTCCCACGACCTTCTCGTCCTCCGCAACGGGACTTATCCCCCGATGCACCCGTCTACCATCGCAGATCTGGTTCAACGCCATCGACAGCCATCGCACCCCTGATGCCTACACGGCGCCGCAAGAGAGGTGGTACTACTTCATATCTGCTCAACTTTTTGATCTCAACCAGAAAATAGATCGTAACTTAGTTACTGTACTTTCTTTTCAGCTCTTAGAATTTAGTTCTTAGTTCGAAGCAAACAATGGTTGCTAAATAGCATTTCTGCGGTTTGCAGCTTCAAATATGCCATGGCACAGTCATAATAGGGTTTAATTGATCATGCTTAGGGTTTTCCCCCTTTTATGATCACTATACGATCAGCATACGTGCTTCGTGTCATAATAGCACTGCTCCACCCATCAAGCTAAAAAGCTTAGTTGTTCAAATACAAATCTGATATTATTAAAACAGGGTCGTTTAATTGGTCAGCTAAATGTTCCTAATTTAGTTTCAAAAATGCATGTACACCGCTCGGGTGTGGATCTACAGGGTGCCCACGGTGGGCCGCGGCCCACCCTGGGATTTTGGGTTGGCCCAGGCCCCGATTCCCCTCTGTTCTGCTGCGCTTCCGATCTCTACTCGCCCCCAGCCGCCTGCCTCGCCGGCGACTTGCCGTCCCCGGACGGCATGACTCTAGGAGGAGACGCCGGACTAACAGGAGGTCAGGAGCCGCTCACCCAACAGCGTCACCGTTGCCCGGGCGCGCCGCTGTGCCTACCTTCCCAGTCCGTTCAGGCCTCAGGCGTGCAGCAGCCACTAAGCCAACCCGATTTATCCTGAGATACGTCCTCAATACTCAGTAGCCACTCCTCATCACCCATTTTCTAATTGATTCATTACTCATTAGGCAGGACTATCATTAGGGTTTGTTGTGTACTGAGTGCTACCTACACTTATTGGTTCAGATGTATTTCAGTAATCTTTAGTACCTGTAAAGTTCACAGGGTTTCAAAATTCCGGCCCTAGGAACAGACACTAGTCATTTTGGATTGTTAGTCATAGTGACATTGACCCAGATTACTAACGCAGGCCAGGTTTGTTGACAATTTTACTTGCCTTTCTTACTCATTCGATATGATATCCAATTATTCACGTCGATTAGTTGCAAACAATAAGTGCTAGACCAACTTCTTGATTCAGATTTTGGACGGTCTCTTACTGTAGCTACAATTCTGCATATTTGTCCTAGTAAGCTCACAAGTAATGATTGATTCACTACCGCTATGCTTGCCTTGTCATATTTGTTGTCAATATTCTTTTAGGGTGGACCACCCTGTTTCAAAATACTGGAACCGCATACATGAGTGAATAGTACTTCTCTGTGTGATCTCTTCCATCATGTGTGGGCAACGAACACTGCATTGTATAGAAAGAAAGTGTCATTTCCACCTTATACATAGACTACGATCTTTTACATGGAATACAATCTGCCTACTTGCTTTCTGTCGCACTACCAGCACTCCACCCTTGAAGCTAAACATTATGCCACTCATAATTCCTTAGTTTATTTGTTCAAATACGAATTTGATATGATTCTAATGTTCCTACTTTAGTTTTGAAATGTGTGTCTGCCTGTTATAGAGACATAAGAGGTTTGTATTTCTGTGTGTTGTTTGGTCAGCACGGTTGGGAGTGAACTTTGCATACGCAGTGTTTTATAGGGAGACACTCTTCGAGTTGAATCCGCAATGCATTCCATAGATAATCTGACTACTTTTTATGTTTTCATGAATCTCAGATACGGAACAGCATCATAATGATTATGAGCTTGCGCGCATGAAAAGAATAAAGCAGAACAATGCCATGGCTGTCAAACTTGGCATTAAGGGACTGAAATCAAGTTTGGATGCAATGCAATGCAAACGCTCTCCACCTACTGATTCATGCTCAGAATATGATCCTGATAGTGATTCTGAGCTAGAGGGAGACCTAAGTCAATGTAGCTCCCTAGTGGAGGAGTCAGAGGCAGATGCCCTATCTTATTCACCCATCAAGGTGCTCGCTCTAACTTTCCAAGGTTATATTGGTTGCACATATCTTGCAACTGATGCTTTGCATTGCTTCTACTTTGTTGCACTGCCATTAGCTTAGTTTACACATCGTGTATGTGAATACATCCTGCCTATCCATTTTTAGTACATATTCCATCTGTCATCATACCATATTTATCCATTCAAATGATGTTCTTGTGTATCAGACGTTCAAAAGGAAGAGGGCGATTGCTGATCGCGGAGGAGCACGAACAAAGTATTTGGAAAAGGTAGTGATACCTGATAAATCAAATAGCGCATTAGGTGTAGTTGCAATATCACCAGACCCAGAAAACACGGCCACAACTCTAGCAGACTCTAGCACTACTACACTGGCCATCTCTGATGCCCCAACTCAGCAGACCCCAACTGCCGCAAACAGTATGATGATGCCAGTTGACATAGCACCAGCTCTACGACACAAAACCCCCATTCCAGCAAAGAGTACACCAAATCCAGTTGCCAAATCCCTTTTCGAACGAGAGAGAGCCCCAATTGCAGCAAATAGGACTCCTGTTCCACTTCTTCCCAGTTTAGAAGACGAAGCTTATATTGTTGTCAGGAACTTTGTGCGCATCTTTCCTTCATGGAAAGATTATACCACAGACAAAGAACAATTTCCAATCTTCCTCCGCAACTTACGCGTAAGTAATGTACTAATGTTATTCATGGTAATTACTGCATATGTTTCTGCTGACAGAAGACACAAGATTTCATTCTTTTAAATAGGCGAGGACCAAACTGGATAGTCAAGACGAGCAAGGGTTGGTTGCGCTTTTCAAGCACTCGTTGATGAAGTATCGTTCCTACTTGAGGCAAGCGCACTTCGATGGCAAGCCTCTAAACGAAATTTCTGTAAAGTCTCCGGTGCTACATTTATCAGACAGTGACTGGAATAATCTTGTTACACATTGGTCTCGTCTACAGCGTAAGGTACTGTCTATGATATCACATCACAATTTGAACTACATTTCTGCATGTTCCTTAATGTCTCACTTGTACGAAAATTGTTTGTAGAAGAACATTCATTCTCAAGGGACCATAGAATCTCGCAACTATACTGCACACTGCATTGCTCTTGTGAGTACCTCTTGCCCTATATGACCATACTTACTTTCATAGCTGGTTGATTATGTAGCATCACTGCACATGTTAGCCTCGTTATCCTCCATTTGGTGGACACTATAAGATCCGTATCGACTCTTACATAAATTTAGAATCAACCCAATGCTTTTGAAGAGGTTTAGCTCTGCAGTCCTCTTGTAAGGACTGAACGTTGTCTATCACTGTACTTACATTAACAGCTACTCCCTCCGTCCCATAATATAAGAGTGTTTTGTACAGTACACCAGTGTTCAAAACACTCTTATATTATGGGAAGAGGGATTGGTTCATTGTGTAGCATTCTGCATCTTATCTCCCTCGCCCACCATTCACTAAAAATACCAGATCTATATTTAATCTTACCAAAAAGTTGAATACACAGACAACGCCATTGCAGAAGTGTAGCCCATTGCTCTTGTCAGTACATTTTATCCTGTAATGCTTGTACTTCCAAGGATTGGTAGTTGATTATGTAGCATCAATCTGCATCTTATCTTCATTATCCTCTATCCCTTCCAGTATTATCATATCTATAATTACTCTCTAAAAAATGTAGAGTACAGGCAATGCTTATGAAGAAGATTCTGTGCTGAAATTCTTGAGTTATCCTTCCCTTGACATTGAGAAGGGCATTATAAAGCCGGTGTTAACTGTTAATGTAAGTCAGTCCTTCTAAAGCCTTTATCCTCAACTGCTGTTTAATTTGCTCATACTCCCTATCGTTAACTGTTGTTTTGTTTGCTGTTTCTATCAAAATGCATGTTCGCAACAACTGTAAGTTCCAAGTTTCACTTGTAAAACCAAATTCCTTATTCATACCATGCACATTACTCAATACTCCCTATACGTATGCTTGTTTTTGTGGATATATAATCCAGTGTGTGGTGAAGCAGCCCACGTTTGCACCTTGTCATCTCATGTTTTATCTTACTGATGTGGCTGATGATATGAACAACATGCCATGCACATTAACCAAAATAGATACAATGATTGTCTTTGCCCTTCATCTATGCTTGTTTTGTTGACATGGTAATCCAGTAGTGTGGTGAAGCTCCCCGCATTATGAACAATGCCAAATTATGCTATTGATATTTTGAACTTACTCTTTATTTTCTAATTTGAAATTGGATGGAATTGATAGCACAGTTATAATCTTTGTTTATACACATGCAAAACATGTCATCTCTCTGCTTGTTTTAGGGTGATATGCCTGATGACATGCACAAGTCTGCTGAAGGCTGTGAGACAAACCAAACATATATTGCAGCAAAGAAGGCAAAACATCTTGAAGATAGCGAGATAACCCCAAAGTCTTGTCTTGATGCAGTGTTCAAGTTACTTGAGACTAGCAGTCAGACAAGCTCACAGAATTCGCTATCTGAATCAGTTCGACTTCTTCAGTCCCAAGTTCTAGCAGAAAGGTATTTTCCAACTCAACTTCGACTTGAAGTCCTATCTCTAAGAAAGATTGCGGAGAACACCAATGAGAACCTCATAGCTAAACAGCTACACCTGGAAGCTATGACCGACATGCTAGGCCGGTCTCACAGCCTTGCTCAGCAGCTTGCGCAACAGTTCCCGCGCAAGGCAAACCTTTCTTGAACTGTCTTGGAAGTGGTCTTGGTTCAGTATTATTTTGTTACGCTGCAATGGCGCCCAGTTTTTGTAATCTCCTTCTTCGTTGCGCTTTATGATCACTGGTGGCGAACTTCGATGCCCAGTGGATGTAATATACCATAAATCCTCTATTGTATAGTGTAGGTTTATTCTAAGTTACTATGCCGTAATTTCTTTATTGTATAGAGTAAGTTTGTTCTTAATTCCTACTAGTTACCGTATATGTCATCATTCGCTATCTGGAAAAAACGGCGAAAATCTGATGTAGTCGACCGAGCCAAAACATTCGCCTCTAACGGGCCTGCATTTTAGCGGGCCACAATGGGGCCGGCCTGCAATTTTCTTGGGCCTGAAAGGCCATTGGGTCCTTCACACTTTGCGCCAGGCCCACAACTTACACGGGCCTACATTCGACCCAAAGTTTAGTTGGGCCTTTAGTGGACCCAGCGCTTAGTTGGGCCCATGTAGCTTCGGGCTATTAACAGGCTGAATATTCTGCTGGCCTGTTACGGCCCAGAAGAAACCATGGGCCTTTAGCAGGTCGAAATGCATGTTGGGCCTCAATTTTCACTAGTCGTCGACGGGCCTTCAGCAGGCTGAAATGTAGACCGGGCCATTATTGGCCCAGTTATATGACGGGCCATTACCAGGCCGAAACATATCTCGAGCCTTAGTTGGCCCACTGATATCATGGCCCTTTAAGAGGCCGAAAGCTTAGTAGAGGCATCAACGGGCCGAATTATACTACACGCCTTTAATAGGCCCAAAGTCACGTTGGGCTGAACTGTTGCCACCTTGATCACGGGCCGTTAGAGGGCCAGATGTCGCGTCGGACCATATATGGCCCATGGGCTGCACGGGCCATTCCCAGGCCGAAAGACACACCGGGCTGAAATGGGCCCATGTCTACATCGGGCCTCTAATAGGCCAAAATGTCACTGGGCCGTAATTGGGCCCAAATATTTGGCGAACAATTAATGGGCCAGATCTGGCTTCGGGCTTTAAATGGGCCATGTTTAAACAGGTCGTTAGTGGGCTGGCCCACTAGTACCTGAGTAAATACTATGGGCCTTTGACTGGGCCGGCCTTTTTAACCTATATGGGCCTCTGTTGGGCCCTGCCACGTGTCGACGTATCATAGGCACGTATCCTCCATTGGACGGGTGACATCTGGCCCACTGAGGAGCTGACACGTGTTTCCTCCAGCCAATGATGATTTTACACGTGGAAAATCCCCATTGGTCCGGGCTGTTAACGGGTTATCGGATCCAAACCAGAACCCGATAGCTTAATGGCGACCCGTTACGGTGGATGCCATGTGTCGATTACCCTTGACGAAAGCACTTCCATGACGCGCCATTTATCGTCATGGAAGTGGACACTTCCGTGATGATAATTTTGGTATTGTCATGGAACACTTCTACGACAGCACAGGTACGACTATCTTGATTCTGTCATAAAATCGTCATGGATGTACATGCATGACAAAAAACGCGACCTACTGTGACAAACACGTATCATCACGGAAGTGGCTTTTTTTGTAGTGTCATCTAGCAAGCCAAGGACTTCAGATCCGGAGTTGTTAAAATCAAAGAGGTCGTCCTCGGCGTAGAAGACCAGTTCAGGGCCTACTGGCAGTGTCTTGGACTAGGGGTGCCAACCTAGTCGGCCCATAGTCCTCGGGCTAGGCCTGCAAGCCCTCATTCTCCTTCGGGTGGACTCCGAAAGCTACGCGCCTGGACATGATCAAGACCGCATCTACCAAAGATTTGGTGTATGCTCCAAGACATCTCCTGCCGCCTCCATGCGCATCCCTAGATACCGACCATGTAACCCTAGATGCCCTACCTAGAGTGTATATAAGCTAGAGGGTTTATCCTATAGATGGGATCCAATCAAAATTACATTCACCTAGCCTTAGAGTCAGATCTCTCCTTACGATCTCGAGGTAGATCAAGCTTGTACTCGATACATCATCATCAATATAATAGAAGCATGACGTAGGGTACTACCTCTTTGAGAGGGCGCGAACCTGGGTAAATATTGTCTCCTTCGTCCCTGTTACCATCGATCCGAGATCCATAGCTCGGGGCCCCCTACCCCGAGGTCTGCCATTTAATCACCGACAACCCTGTTGAAAAGAAGTAAACTAGTCATGAACTTAGTTAAGATATACTCGTTTGCAATGTTGTAGTATGACTTTGTTAGTTGATTTAAACTTACTCCATGTACTTCTCTACTTCTAAACAGTTGTCAAGTATATATTTATGCATTTTGCGCCATTCCTCAGAGCATGTTTTCGTGTGGGCGACCCCAATGGCAACAGGACCACCATCTGAAAATATGCCTAGGCTTCCTCTCATAGATTTCTGCTTTTTCTTCTTCTTATCATTCTTACTCATGTTCCTATCTAGCTTGTTAAAACTAGTCTCTATGTCTTCTTTCAAATATCTGGAGCAAAAGATCAAGAACTCATCGCCGATATAGGACCCCGCAATTGAGCCTTCGGGCCATGCTTTGTTATGCACAGTTGACTTGAGGTACCTAAGCCTTCTCTCAGTTGGAAACATCCAACCATACTGGACAGGTCCCCTTAGTAGTGCCTCATCCGGAAGGTGTACAACTAGGTGCACCATTACGTCGAAGAAAGCAGGTGGGAAGAGCTTCTCAAGCTTGCAAAGAATTTCAGGAATGTCATCTCTCAATTTCTTCATGACATCGATTCTTAATGTCTTGGCACACAACTCCTTAAAGAATCTTCCTAGTAAAGAGATAGCCTCATACATCTCCTTGGAGACAATGCCTCTAAGACCAGCTGGTAAGATAGTCAGCAGAAGTATGTGGTAATCATGCGTCTTCAGACCGTGTAATTTACCAGTCTCAACATCCACATATGTAGCCAGGTTTGCAGCATGATAGTCTGGGAATTTGACATTAGCCAGAAACTTGCACAGCTTTATTTTGTTTTCCTTACTAAGTGTCCATGGTGCAGGATACTTTTTGTAAGAACCCTCCTTCTTCTTATCTTCTTGCAGCCAATGATCATCCCACATCTTGATATACTATAAATCTAATCTTGCATTGATGGTATCCTTGTTCTTACCATCAAGTTCAAGGAGTGTACCAATGATACTCTCACATATGTTCTTCTTAATGTGCATAACATCCAGGTTGGGAGGTAACAAGATATCCTTCAAGTATGGCAAATCATGTAATCTCACCCTCAAGTGCCATGTGGGATTATTATCCGTGCGCTTTCTCTTTCTACTAGCATTACCAAGGTACTTCCCTAGTTTGAAATTCTCCTTAGCAAGATGTAAGTACTGATCAACTTCTTTGCTTGTGAACTTCCTTGGTCAACCCCTATGCTATTTCTTGTTAGTAAATAGTTTTGCCTGCTTTCTAAAATGATGTTTCCTAGGAAGGAATCGACGATGGCCAATGTATCCAATTTTGTTTTTCAGTTTCTCAAAGCAAGGATTCTCATCACAATGTACACATGTGTAATAACCTAAATAAATAAATGTTATTTGGTGTTTGCGTTGAGCATGAATATGATTGGATCATGTTTATTGCGATACGGTTATTCATTTTAGTCAGAGAATAATTGTTGTTCTGTTTACATGAATAAAACCTTCTATGGTCATACACTCAATGTAAATGGTTTACTGAATCTCGATCGTAGTGATACACATATTCATAATATTGATGCCAAAAGATGCAACGTTGATAATGATAGTGCAACATATTTGTGGCACTGCCGTTTAGGTCATATTGGTGTAAAGCGCATGAAGAAACTCCATACAGATGGGCTTTTGGAATCACTTGATTATGAATCATTTGATACTTGTGAACCATGCCTCATGGGCAAGATGACTAAAACTCCGTTCTCCGGAACAATGGAGCGAACTAATGACTTATTGGAAATAATACATACCGATGTATGCGGTCCGATGAGTGTTGAAGCACGCGGCGGGTATCGTTATTTTCTTACCTTCATAGATGATTTGAGCAGATATGGGTATATCTACTTAATGAAACACAAGTCTGAAACATTTGAAAAGTTCAAAGAATTTCAGAGTGAGGTGGAGAATCATCGTAACAAGAAAATAAAGTTTCTACGATCTGATCGTGGAGGTGAATATTTGAGTTACGAGTTTGGCCTTCATTTAAACAATGTGGAATAGTTTCACAACTCACGCCACCTGGAACACCACATCGTAATGGTGTGTCCGAACGTCGTAACCGTACTTTATTGGATATGGTGTGATCTATGATGTCTCTTACCGATTTACCACTATCGCTTTAGGGTTATGCATTAGAGACAGCTACATTCACGTTAAATAGGGCACCATCTAAATCCGTTGAGACGACACCGTATGAACTGTGGTTTGGCAAGAAACCTAAGCTGTCGTTTCTTAAAGTTTGGGGATGCGACGCTTATGTCAAAAGGCTCCAGCCTGATAAGCTCAAACCTAAATCGGAGAAGTGCATCTTCATAGGATACCCTAAAGAAACAATTGGGTACACCTTCTACCACAGATCCGAAGGCAAGATCTTTGTTGCCAAAAATGGAACCTTTCTAGAGAAGGAGTTTCTCTCGAAAGAAGTGAGTGGGAGGAAAGTAGAACTTGATGAGGTAGTTGTACCTTCTCTCGAATTAGAAAGTAGCACATCAAAGAAAACTATTCCTGTGATGCCTACACCAACTAGAGAGGAAGATAATGATGATGATCATGAAACTTCGGCTCAAGTTACTACTGGACTTCGTAGGTCGAACAGAGCACGTTCCGCACCAGAGTGGTACGGTAATCCTGTCCTGGAAGTCATGTTATTAGACCATGGCGAACCTACGAACTATGAAGAAGCTATGATGAGCCCAGATTCCGACAGATGGCTTGAGGCCATGAAATCTGAGATAGGATCCATGATGATAACTAAGTGTGGACTTTGATGGACTTGCCCGATGATCGGCAAGCCATAGAAAATAAATGGATCTTCAAGAAGAAGACTGACACTGATGGTAATGTTACTGTCTACAAAGCTCGACTTGTTGCGAAAGGTTTTCAACAAGTTCAAGTAGTTGACTACGATGAGACTTTCTCACCTGTAGCGATGCTTAAGTCTGTCCAAATCATGTTAGCAATTGCCGCATTTTATGATTATGAAATCTGGCAAATGGACGTCAAAACTGCATTCCTTAATGGATTTCTTAAAGAAGAGTTGTATATGATGCAACCAGAAGGTTTTGTCGATCCTAAAGGTGCTGACAAAGTGTGCAAGCTCCAGCGATCCATCTATGGACTGGTGCAAGCATCTCGGAGTTGGAATATACGCTTTGATGAGGTGATCAAAGCATATGGTTTTATACAGACTTACGGTGAAGCCTGTATTTACAAGAAAGTGAGTGGGAGCTCTATAGTATTTCTGATATTATATGTGGATGACATATTATTGATTGGAAATAATATAGAATTTCTGGATAGCATAAAAGGATACTTGAATAAGAATTTTTCAATGAAAGACCTCGGTGAAGCTACTTACATATTGAGCATCAAGATCTATAGGGATAGATCAAGACGCTTAATAGAACTTTCACAAAACACATACCTTGATAAGATTTGAAGAAGTTCAAAATGGTTCAGTCCAAGAAGGGGTTCTTGCCTGTATTACAAGGTGTGAAGTTGAGTAAGACTCAAACCCGACCACGGCAGAAGATAGAGGGAGAATGAAAGTCATTCCCTATGCTTCAGCCATAGGTTTTATAAAGTATGCCATGTTGTGTACCAGACCTGTTGTGTAACATGCCATGAGTTTGGCAAGGGGGTACAATAGTGATCTAGGAGTAGATCACTGGACAGCGGTCAAAATTATCCTTAGTTACCTAAGAGGACTAAGGAAATGTTTCTCCGTTATGGAGGTGATAAAGAGTTCGTCGTAAAGAGTTATGTCGATGCAAGCTTTGACACCGATTCAGATGACTCTGAGTCTCATTCTGGATACGTATTGAAAGTAGGAGCAATTAGCTAGAGTAGCGCCATGCAGAGCTTTGTAGACATATAAATTTGCAAAATACATACGGATCTGAATGTGACAGACCCGTTGACTAAACTTCTCTCATAAGCAAAACATGATCACACCTTAATACTCTTTGGGTGTTAATCACATGGCGAATTGAACTAGATTATTGACTCTAGTAAACTCTTTGGGTGTTGGTCACATGGCGATGTGAACTATGGGTGTTAAATCACATGGTGATGTGAACTAGATTATTGACTCTAGTGCAAGTGGGAGACTGATGGAAATATGCCCTAGAGGCAATAATAAAATAGTTATTATTATATTTCCTAAATCATGATAAAGGTTTATTATTCATGCTAGAATTGTATTGATCGGAAACCTTAATACATGTGTGAATACATAAACAAACAACGTGTCCCTAGAGAGCCTCTACTAGACTAGCTGGTTGATCAAAGATGGTTAAGGTTTCCTGACCATGGACATGAGTTGTCATTTGATAACGGGATCACATCATTAGGAGAATGATGTGATGGACAAGACCCATCCGTTAGCTTAGCATAATGATCGTTCAGTTTTATTGCTATTGCTTTCTTCATGTCAAATACATATTCCTTCTACTATGAGATTATGCAACTCCCGGATACCGGAGGAATGCCTTGTGTGCTATCAAACATCACAACATAACTGGGTGATTATAAAGATGCTCTACAGGTATCTCCTAAGGTGTTTGTTGAGTTGGCATAGATCGAGATTAGGATTTGTCACTCCGAGTATCGGAGAGGTATCTCTGGGCCCTCTCGGTAATACACATCATAAGCTTGCAAGCAAACGACTAAGGAGTTAGTCACGAGGTGATGTATTACAGAACGAGTAAAGAGACTTGCCGGTAACGAGATTGAACTAGGTATGAAGATACCGACGATCGAATCTCGGGCAAGTAACATACCGATGGACAAAGGGAATTACGTATGATGTCATAACGGTTCGACCGATAAAGATCTTCGTAGAATATGTAGGAGCCAATATGAGCATCCAGGTTCCGCTATTGGTTATTGATCGGAGAGGTGTCTCGGTCATGTCTACATAGTTCTCGAACCAGTAGGGTCCGCACGCTTAACGTTCGTTGACGATATAGTATTATATGAGTTATGTGATTTGGTGACCGAATGTTGTTCGGAGTCCCGGATGAGATCACGGACATGACGAGGAGTCTCGAAATGGTAGAGAGGTAAATATTGATATATAGGACGATGGTATTCGGACACCGGAAGTGTTTCGGGGGGTACCGGGTACTAATCGGGTCACCGGAAGGGGTTTCGGGCACCCCGAGCAAAAGATATGGGCCTTATGGGCCAAGAGGGGAAACGCACCAGCCACAAGGGGCTGGTGCGCCCCCCATATGGGCCGGCCAAGAAGGAGAAGGAAAGAGGGGAAGGGAAAGGAGAGAGAGGGAATAGGATTCCCCCTTCCTTCCCTCTACCCCTCTCTTTCCTTCCCCCTCCGGCAAATAAGGAAAGGAGGGGCGCACCACTTGGGAAACCCCAAGTAGGATTCGGATCCTACTTGGGGCGCCCCCTGGCTGCCTCTCCTCCCCTCCCACCTATATATATGTGGGGAGGGGGCGCCTAGAATATACAACATCAACTGTTAGCCGTGTGCGGCGCCCCCCTCCACAGTTTACATACTCGGTCATAGTTTCGCGGTGCTTGGGCGAAGCCCTGCGAGAATCACTTCACCATCACCGTCACCATGCCGTCGTGCTGACGAAACTCATCTACTACCTCGACACCTTGCTGGATCAAGAAGGCGAGGGACGTGACCGAGCTGAACATGTGCAGAACTCGGAGGTGCCGTATGTTCGGTACTCGATCAGTGGAGCGCGAAGAAAGTTTGACTACATCAACCGCGTTGTGAAACGCTTCCGCTTATGGTCTACGAGGGTACGTAGACACACTATCCCCCTTGTTGCTATGCATCTCCATGGATAGATCATTGCGTGTGCATAGAAAATTTTTGAAATTGCATGCAACGTTTCCCAACAACCATATAAAACATAGATTGTTGGTACAGCTCAAAATCATCAGAGTTGTCAGCTTCATAACCATCATCATTGGCAATACAATTGCGTGCATCGATGTACCCTGATTCCTCATGATAGATCCACATCATATAGGACCTAAGCATACCAGTGACATTTACGTGACATCTGACAACATCAACAGTTTCGTGGATCCCATTACGGCAATTTCTGCATGGGCACAACATATCTTTGGCCCCGTTGTTGTGAGCAAGCGCGGATTCCATAAAATGATTCACGCCAGCCATGTATAGTGGCGTGACAACCATTTCATGATTAATCCAACCACGATCCATTGCTTGTAAAACATGAAAAGTAAATAGAACGCACCTGATATTTGCTATGATGTTTTTCAGTAAACAGATCTCACCTGAAATCGCCCCTGTTTGATGTTGCCGTTGTCACGCATGACCTCGCCCTTCAACTGTCGAGTGTGGCCTCACCGTACCCTCGCAGCCACGTTCACCTCGCCAGGTCGGCCTCTCAACTCGCTGCTGGGGGCGTGGTATGATGGAGGGCCCTAAGCCGACGATCCCAATTCCCTTTATTGGGAGGGAACTGGACGATCCCAATTCCAAGTTCCCGCTATTATGAAAAGAGACACCGCTACATGAGTTAACTGAAAAACAATTACTTGTTATTTTTCTATTTACATTTACAAAAAAAATGAACCACCAACATTAACTATGACACTAAGACTCATCCCAGAAAATGGACATGTGTAGTGACGGCCCAATACGTCGCCAAAAATCATCCTGGAACATCGGCAAAGTTGGCTAGGGCCCTGCCCCGGGAGGAAAACACCTCGTGATGGAGGACCGTCATAGAAAATGGTTTTAGGCGAGGATTCATGTTTCATCGCCAGGATTTTTGTCACTAAATAGAGCTAATTTTGTATTGTTTGATAGTAAGATAATTCGTATAAAGTAACAAGTAACCAAAGTAACAAAGTGCGGCAAGATGGCCAATCCTTATGTTGCAAAGGACAAGCCGGAAGTACTTCTTATAATAAGCAAAGCATTCTCAAGGACACATGGGAATTTCGTCTAGTCACGTTCATCATGTTTAGTTGATTCGTGTTCACTACATCGATAAATTGTTATGTGTGTGGACCGGTGCTAGGGTGTTGTTCTCACTTGAACAAACAACTTATTTATGATTACCCCCTCTCGCAAGCATCCTCTACTACTAAAGAAGAATTAAGATAAATCTAACCATAGCATGAAACATATGGGCCCAAATCAGCACCTTAAGGAATAGCGCATAAACTAGGGTTTAAGCTTCTATCACTATCGCAACCCATTATCTAATTACTACTCCACAATGCCTTCCCCTATGCCCAAGCATGGTAATGTGTTGTGTAGTCGACGTTCACATGACACCATTAGAGGAAGAACAATATACATCTCATCAAAATATTGAATGAATACCAACTTCATATGATTACTTCTAACAAGACTTCTGCCATGTCCTAAAGAACAAACAGAACTACTCACAAATTATATTCATGTTCAAGATCAGAGGAGTATAATATATGATTAACAATCTGAACATATAATCTTCCACCAAGTAAACTAACTAGCGTCAACTACAAGATGTAATCAACACTACTAAAACCCACAAGTACCAATCTGAGTTTTGGACAAAGATTGAATACAAGAGATGAACTAGGGTTTGGAGATGAGATGGTGCTGGTGAAGATGTTGATGGAGATGAGTCCTCTCACGATAAGAGGAACGTTGGTGATGACGATGGCTTTGATTTCTCCCTCCCGGAGAGAAGTATCCCCGGCGGAATCGCTCCGCAGGAGAGCAAAAGTGCTCCTACCCCGGTTCTGCCTCGAGACGGCGGCGCTTCGTCCTGAAAGTCCTCTCTTTTTCTTCGTAGGGAAAATGGCCTCATATAGTAGAAGATGGGCACTGGAGGGCATCTATGGGCCCCACAAGGCACCAAGGCGCGCCCAGGGGGTAGGGCGTGCCCCCTGCCTTGTGGTCCCATGGTGACTCTTCTCTGGTACTTCTTTCTGCCATTATTTTTTATATATTCCAAAATAATTCTCATAAAATTTCAAGTCATTTGGAGCTCCGAAGAATAGCTATCTCTGTTGTAGCTCTTTTAGGTCCAGAATTCCAGCTGTCTGTAATGCCCCTCTTCATGTGTATCTTGCATAATAAGCGAGAAAAGGCATTAGAATTGCATCATAAAGTGAAATATTGATCTAAAATATTATAAATAATAGTAGGAAAACATGATGCAAAATGAGCGTATCAAAAGCCTCCGCGTGGTCCTCCTCTCTTTTCTCTCTCTTCTCATGAATGGTCACCCTCTCCTCTCTCCCCTCCCAACCGAACACCACACCACAATATCCCACCACATGCATGGTCCCCACCTACTTTCTCTCCTGCCAACCAAATTAGTTTGTGAATAACATTGTATGTCTCCCTCCCGCATCATGTCTGCGGACCACGTCCGGACATATTAATGGACACTTGCCATGTTCATTTGCGGGTCGGCGTTGGAGATGCCCTAACATGTGTAGTTCATGATGGGAGTTTTTGGAAGCCAACAAACAATAGGTGAGGTAATCTTCACGTCGAAACTCTATTCTCCCCAAAAAAGCATAGCTTTAGTTGTTGCCACTCACTAGTACAAAAGCATGCATTAGAAGCACCTCCCGGAAGTGGTTATGTTCTGAAGTTACAAAGCTGCATGTAATAATCTAGTGGGGGCGGTCATTTGTGTTGAGGTCGTTCGAAACTTGAAACCGAGTATAGTAATAGGTGGAGGCAGTTGGAAACTTAATACCACATGTAGCTGGGAAGTACTTGAGGCGGTTTTGTAGTTAGACCATCTACGGGATGCCAACACATATGTATTCTCTGCCCCGTTCCTCACCTCATTCCTCACCCGACAGACCTAGATTTTAGATTGAACGCCGACAAGCCTCTCTGCCACCGATGTGTGGCTGTGGTGTCCCATGGTGCGTAGTCGCACCTCGCCATGCTACATCACCATGGTGCGTCAACGCACCTTATGGTGACACTATTCATCCATTCGATTCAAAGGAATGGATCGTAGGAAAATTAGATGAATGTTTCCTTTAGATTGAGGTTGATAGTAAAAACAAAGAAATTCAATACTTCACTGCAATAGTGCAACCTCTGTTACAACAAGAACATGACAAAGGCCATAAGTAGCATAGTGTCCACTCCTTATCTTTGCATAAAGTTTATCCTCAGTTTGACAATGTATTTTATTTCTTTTCCTACGAATCAAACACTCAATACATTGCTGTGTTTTCACAATCATCTGTTTTGCACATGTCAATCAAGCAAAAGACCTAGAGGGTGGACTGGTGATAGATCATCTAGAAGCTAGCGCCCTCGAAATTTAGACAGTGAGGTAAACTTACCTTGTGTCCTCTCACTTATATTTTTGTTTGCTCTGGGTCTGGCCTTCGACCTTTGGGCATACTGTGCTATGCTCAAGCTATTGAGCCAATGATCTAGTGCTTGTGTTTTATCTGGTACGTATCAGATAGTTCACATTTGCATATGCTAATATTCCGTAATTGGGTATGATAGTTGAGTTTTATTTTATGCTCTTAGTACTCTCTACTACCTTCTATTGGCATATACTTGGAGTTGGGAATTTATCATTCGTAGCTCTAGTAAAAGTATGTACCGGTGTGGAGATTATCTAATTTAAATTATATCCTTGAGATTAAGTGCACTCATAGTATGCAGAAACCTCAAAACAAAGATACTTCTCTCTTATTCTAGAATCTTCTATACCTTGATTTTCCTTTTTCATCTATAAAATGAATTTCCATTCATTTCTCCTTTTTCATTTACATTGCACAATCTTAAATTTACATCTTAAATTTATTGCATTTGTGACTCCAAATTAACATATTTTCTATTATAATGTGGTATATCGAAATCTGGTCCCACTTGTGCTCACGTGCAAAGACACGTGTAGCTTACTAGTATAGATATGCTTCATTTAGGACCTTTAAATTGCTTTTGTACTACATGATCTACTTTTATTTTCATGTACAACTTTTCTTTAAGCTGTTATTTATTTTCCTTTTCTGTTGTATGATCGTCCTCTTGAGGTTGTTAATATAGCTTATGGCACAAAGCTTCACTTGGATTTGGAATATGGTGTTGTTGACAATGTTGACACATTCAATGTCAAGAACAGCCTTTTCTCACCTGTCTTGCTATTGAATATGCTCTCCATCACCATTTAAGTCATTGGGACTTCCAGGTTGCTCATCATTATGTCAAGGATATTGTTCTTGTGAAATTCAAGAGCCAATTAAGTGATTGTCATGTTTATGGCGCCAATTTGAAGCAAAGCGAAGGCACCCAATATATAACTGTTGGAAATATGCCCTAGAGGCAATAATATTTGTATTATTTATTTCCAAGTTTAAAGTTAATGTTTATATTCGCTATAACTTCTATGGTTATTGAATATATGATTCGGAGGAAAACTCATTAGCACGTGTAGAAGTAAAATGGTAAAACTAAATTCCTAGTCTTGCCTCTAGGACTAGCTCAATTGTTAATTTTATGATTCCATTTTCAAAATCATGGGCATATGCCAGTTACATTTGAGAGCATGATGTTGGTAGAACACTCGTGTTGAATTGACCCAAGTTGTATGTTAGAGATTATATCATCTAAAGTCTTTAGTTCATGACACAGAAGTTAACGTATGTATGATTCCTTAGACCTTGAGGGTATCGAGTCACTCCATACCAAACATTGCACTTTGGGGTTGTTCCGACGTCATCCGTAATATGCTGATCATACCGGCAATTACACGTTCATCGGAAACATATGACGAGGGGCTAGATAGCTCGAGACTGGGATTTTATCCTCCTGTGATGGAGAGATATCTTAGGGCCCTCTCGGTGTGACGGCATCCATCATCGTCTCATGAGACAAATCATGAATTGATCATGGGGATGTCGAAACACGAGGATGGGAAAAGAGAACGAAACCGATAACAAGGAAGAACGGTATAATGAGCATGTGTTGATCCCACAAGGATACCAGTATATCTCACTTCGGTTTTTGTAACATCTCATCAAGCAAAAGGAACAATATATGATAACCAACGGTTCATTCGAATAGCATTCATGTAATTATAGGGATCAATATGGATGTTCATGGTTCCGCTATTGATCATTGAACGACAGTGTTTTCATTCATTTCTATATTTTACCGAACCTACAGAGTCACACTCTTAAGGGATTACAATCTGCTGAGTTCTATAGGAATTAGGAATATGAGAAAATATTGCTGGAAAAGTTTCAGGAATAAAACAAATTAATTCGAGAGAAGCCGGAAGCATTTCGGGATTACCGGAAAAGTTTCGGAGAAAACTGGGTAATACCGGGTAATGATATATAGGCGGAAAATGTTTCTGGGGACCTAATATAAATAATAGAGGACTTAGATTACTATTTAGGCATCCCTAGAATTTATTTAGAGTCGATGGGCTAAGAGAAATATCAATTGGCCTATTAGTGGAGAGTTGATGGGCCCTAAGGCCCATATAGTGGAGGCGCCCCCCTTGGGCTTATTGGACTGGTTAAAAGGGGGGAGGGGTGTTAAGAGGACTCCCCTCCCCTTGGCCGAGGCAAGGGAGGAGGGGAGCCCCTCCTCCAAGTCGGCCTCCCCTCCCCTCCAGTTATATATACTAGAGGCTTTGACCCTTTTGCAACACACAAGTTCTCTTGATTGGAGCTTCCTCTAGTCCTCTCTTGTTCTAGAATTACTTTAGACTTGATATAGATTAGAGCTAGTTCTAGTTTTCTCTAATCCTCGTAATAGAGAAGCCTTAGGTATTTCTCTTCTCCATCTTCTAATTCTCCGGCGATGACAAGCTCTAGATGGTGAAGCGATGCCGGACCATGATGCACATACGCATGCAATCCATAGAGAGGTCTTGTTTTTGGTCTTTCGAAGGATCGTTCATGAATGGTTCGAGGGGCTTCATCAACGATCTAGACCAGTCCTTCTTCCGTTGTAACTCGTAGTTGGTAACAATCCGATTTAAACTTCTTAATGCATCTTCATAGTGATCCAGGATCTTGATCGTAGGATTTTTTGTTTTCTACTACTTTTCCCAACTGTGGCATAATAAGCGGTGAGTAGATGCAGGTTACGCTCTAGATCACATGTGATTGTGAGGGTATTGCACAAGAGTTTTTAGTAATGAACTGCTAAAAAGAATTAAGAACTTGATAAGTTCTAGAACTTAATATAATTGTGCGAGTATAAGATCTATTGTGGTAAATGCAATCTTTTACTTGATGTTCTTTTTGCTTCTCTCGAGTTTTGCTTCTTTTCGTTTCTTCGCGGCATGATGGAGCTTTGTTACAAAGTTGTGGCAATCGGCAATTTTGGCTACCAATGATCTGCTAATAGTTCTTTGGGCTACATCATAGTCAAGAAAAGTGAATCGTCACAAACACAAGAGGGCATGTAGATTTTGATCTACACGGGGGTCATGCATCTTGACGAAGTTTACTGCAGGGTTAGAGATTTTTAATTAAGTCTCTTTTCTCACGCACATCGCACTGTTAATCTAGCAACAATGATAATCATACTTGGTGGTGGACTAGGCGACGTGCCTTGCGTACCGCGCTCGACGTCGGGGTACATGGTGACATGTTCATGTGCGAACAATGTTACCCTTTTGGTTGAGAACTCAACTTAATTAATTTATAATGGGCCAATCAACAACTTCATGCACGTACAATGGTGTTAGCTTAATGATGTCACATAAGATAATATATAAGGTAGAAGAGAGAAATAGAAGAAAAAAATTAACTTCTCTTAATTAAGAGATGATTTCTTAGGAGAAAGATATGATGTCTCAGTAACGAGATGTCTCTTATTCACAGTTTTTTCTTATTTAATTTTAATCACGCCACAATTTTGGTATTAGATGCTAAAGATACACCAAGAGATAAACCATTGCGCAACATGTTTTATTGTCTCTAAGTAACGTGGAATACAATACCGCCTTATCAATCATTGAGAATGCCTTTACTAGCTCTCATTGCGGTTGGGCGACAGGATACATCAGTTGTTGAATAGCACAAAGGCACCTGGCATGCGCATCTGCTTGCTTTCGCGCGTTAGCTGATATAAGAAATTGATAAAAAAAATTAAGTGCCTAGTTGATGAAATGCGGGCCATGATCGCTAGCTAGCGCGAACCACCGATCACGATTAGCATGTCCATTCATGAGAATGTCAGCCAATCCGGTTGCATTATTGGGTCAGGCGTACGCCAAACTAAACTAGATAGCTTTCACTATCTTGGTGCACCATAAAACAATACCGTCTAGAAGGATATACTTCAACACCTCTTGCACTACTCTTCCATTTACCATAGAAACCCCGCAAATTAAGACATACATATATTGGACCCTGGTCGATCGTCCTCTTTAATCCCCTAGAGGTTCATAAAAATCATATACCCTTTGTTTTTATTTACTCTGCATACTAGCTAGTTTTGTCTTAAGTCAAACTTTATATATAAACTCTGATCAAGTTTATAGAAATATTTATTAGCAATACTAAATCAACATCATTAGATTTATCATTGAATATATTTTTGCATCATACCCCCTCCGTAAAGAAATATAAGAGCGTTTAGATCACTAACGTTTAGATCACTAAAGTAGTGATCTAAAGGCTCTTATATTTCTTTACACAGGGAGTATATACTTGTTATTGTTAATGGCCATATTATTTTCTATAAACTTGGTCAAACTTTATAGAGTTTGACTTGGAGCAAAGTTAATATGCAGAGTAAATAAGAACAGAGGAAGTACTAACTAATACTAATCATACTACTAATATTAATACTACACACTAATCTCACTAATCTTTCTAGCTAGGAGTTTGTTGTCATCTTTGACTTCATTGTTGCCTTAAGTGGTATCCATATCTATAAAAGCAAAATAAAAGTAAGTTTTGGGACGGTTTCATGAATAATCTCTAGATTAATCCCTATAAATAAAGTGTAAAACTAACCCTAGAAATTTCATAGTTCAATGATCGGGATCCATAGAGAGCATGAAGACGAGTGTGATTATAGTGTGGCCGGGAAAGGTGGGGGTCGTGCCGCTATACCCTCATGGCCAGACACACATACGGTGGGAGCTATGAGGATGGTACCGTGGTACCCACATAGCTGGGGAAAGGACTGGATGGAATGTTCCCCGCAAGGCTGATCAAGGAGTGCTACGACGGAGTGGTTCCCCACATGACCATAACAAAATGCTTCCAGGTGCAGAGCGTCAGCGGTGTATGTTTGCCGCACGGCTAGGCGAGGACGCGATGGAAGCAAGGTTCCTAGCAGGACACAATCCATGTGTGGCCAGCGTTTGAGGGTTCGATAGTGTGGTTCCCCGCATTGTCATGCGGATAGGGGATGCCATTATTGTTCCATGCATGACCGGATTGATGTGTGGGTGATGTAAGAAGGGATGGTGGCATGGTGGATGTAATAGTGCATTCGGTGTGATCGTCCCGGTGGATCAACTGTCACCACCAGAGGGAGGGAGAGGGTCAAAGCCCTTAGAATTTAGGAGAGGTATGTGTTTCATAGGAGTGAAGGGTGACTGATATGTGCTTATGAGCCTGATTTTGGTCATATCGCCACTAACAGGTGTACATTAAGACCCCATTGGTGCAGATCACATATCTGAACTATTAACTAGCTATCACAAGCCACTAATTTGTGTGTGTGTGTGTGTGTGTGTGTGTGTGTGATTTTGATGATGGCAGCTCTCATGGGTGGTATCGTGGCCTTTTGGTGAATATGTTCCATCAATAGTGTGTTGATCGATGAAAGGCAATCCTAGTCCTAACACTACTGACTAGTGGTCCCTGCGACAATCAATTGAGACTCCATGGGGATCCCAGCAGGTGATTACTACAGATGGACAAGAAGTTGCCCCTCGATGGTGTGCTCCACCGCTGACGGGCTCCCTAGTGACTGATTAGGTGTCTTGGCGGTAATGGTGGTAGGAAGCCATAATAAAAATGTTAGGTTCTGCATAAGGGTATCCGAGGCTTTGAGGTTATTCAATTCATGCTCCAACCAATTCTTTCAAAAGTCCGAAGTAATGAAGAGAGGTGAGCAATATATTTCACACCACCCCCCATCTAGGCTTATACAGTCCTTAGACGAGGGATCAGTGTAGGTCCTGGAATCTTTTTTTAATACTGTGTTGGCAAGGTCTTGAACTTGAGACCTCTTGGCTCTGATACCATATTGAGTTCATGATCCAACCAATTCATCCAAAAGTATAAAGTGACGGAGAGAGACGGGCAATATATTTCAACAGAGGTTACACCCTCGGTGACTCCTAATTATCCAAATCACTCTTACCTCACATTTCATAGTACCGACTGACTTATCTATTGGTATCGAATGACATATAGACACGGAGATAGAGAAAAATATCACATAGTACTTCTTTAAGGATTCTTTTTAGGCACTTATCATGAATTCACGCTCTCACTTGGGTCAAACCCTCCTCTTGATAGTATATATTTTTTTATTGACTTAAAGAGACATGTGACCTCAAAAAGAGTCAATAAAGTTGTCCTTAATCTTGTTGCCTCTTTCCAATCCTTATAGGGATCATCATTTGACATTTCGATTTTGCACATGGGACTAAACATGTCCAGCACTAAATTAAGGCATAGCCTCCTTTATTTGTTTATATTCTCCATCTTCCCAAATCCACAAGGGAGGGGGGGCTAGATTGTAGTTTCAACGGAGCTTGTGCCCATTTTGTTCCATATTGGTACAGTATTTTATCATATGTCCATGTTTGTTTCATGATAGTATACACTTCTTCCCATGTTATTGTCCTTCTTCTAATGAATCCTACATATTTACACTACATTGTTGGTGCCCAATGTTTTATCCCCTTTAGAATAATCACTATAACTTATTTCCCATTAACCTGTACAAGTTTGCAACTTACACTTAAGTTACTAATATTTCCACAACACTGACATAATGGTGTCTATATGACGTGACTAAGACAACCTCATCATTCTCTACAGTATTCCCATCCAAGTGTGCGATAATTAAGCTTGTGAAATACATCGAGATGATCAACGAACCATGTACCTCCTCATTTAGACAAACATAGGCAGATTTTCTAACAATACACATCCTGATCCATCACCTTGATGCCCATCTAATTTGAAATTTGGTTAACTTAACACCTTCAAGAGCATGAACATAGCAGCACTCCACACGTTGAGGTTTGATCAGACATAACATTTCTTCAAGTGATGTTTCACCATCTCACAGATTTTTCCTTTTTAGTCGAAAATGGGAGCACCTCGGCGTGTGCACCAGTTCATGCAGACAACCAATAGATTAATGTAGTCATATTGCTCTGATATCCTTTTCAGTATCAAAGTATAGATGGTTCTCGACCTTATAAACCCATTTCCGAGAAAAGGTTTTACAGCTCCTTTTTTCTACATGAAGTTTACAACTCCTTCTGTTTAGCGACTCTTGAATCAATGTGATAGTGCAAGATACTCCTACGGCACTAGCATCACTGAATCGGGAACGGTAAAGATCAAAAAATATATATAACAATTAAAGGCTGCACAACAATCATGGCAATAGAAGAAGATTTGGAGAGCTAAAGGTAACCGCATATTCAACAAGATCACTACAAAAATTATACAAAGAATTGTCGCTTTCCAATAACCCTCTTGAATTGTGGAATCTATTCAATAAGATCAACAATCGACATACAAAATGTGCAAGGAATTGTCCCTCTGTTGCAACTCTCCCATGGTGTCCTCTGGCTCCCATCTGTCTGCATCTTCTATATGGGTGTGATCATGTGATGTGATTAAATATTGGTTTTGTCTATTCTTGCTTCCCGAAAAGGAAATGTAGATCGAGTAGCTAGCAATCAATATATGCAATTGCAATCACACATTCACACTACGGCAGAGGACCAAGAACTTACCGGCCGTGCCTTTCAGCCACCTGATGATCCCGCCATCCCTCCTCCGGCAATGTCAACGCCGAAGAGCTTGACGGCGACATGGCCGGTCTCATTCTCATCGGAAATCGCCGCGTCGGCAGCATCGTCATTCTTGCTTATCTTCTTGTAGTCGATGAAGAGCTGATCCTCCGTGTCATTCCCGTACGCCGACCGGTAGAACGCCACTGTGTCGCCGGCGCGGAGGCCCGTCTCCTTGACGAAGCGGCTCCAGCCCTTGGTGAGCACGTAGCTCTGGCTGCTGTTCCAGTACGAGTACCGGAAGCGCCACACCTTCCCTTCGCCGTCCTCGAAGTTGAGCAGCACGCCCTTGCCGTTGCTGCCGGTGGCCGCCGCAGTGGTCGGAGGGAAGTGCTTCTCAGCGTGCTGCTTTGGCACCACGAGGCGGTTCAGCTTGCCGACGTCGCTCGGGGTCACGGCCTTCTCGAAGAGGAGCTCCCGCGCCCAGGCCGGCGTGGGCTGCGCGCGCCCGCGCCCGCGGCGCAGGCCCTGCCGGAGCTCGTCGTCGTAGGTGTGCTTCCGGAGCATGTCGACGATCTCGGCCTTGGAGTGGTCGGCGAGGAAGCCGAGCTCGGGATCGAGCTCGCTCCTGGACGACGACGAGCCGGCCTCCTCCGCCGCCCTCGGGCGCTGGTGGTTGATGACGGCGTCCGGGCCGCGGAAGCGCAGCGCCGCCACGTCGTAGGCGCGCGCGGCGGCGTCCTCGTCGGGGAACGTGCCGAGCCACACCCGCGAGTGCTTCTCGTAGATCTGCGCGCCCCACCGCCCGTTGGGCTGCGGCACGACGCCCTTGAACCGCGACGATGGTGCAGCCCGGGGCGCCGCCAGCACCGGCGACGACGACTCCTCCGCCGCGTCCTCGGCCCCCGATTCCGCGGACGAGTACTCTATGTCGTTGTCGTCCTCCATCCCGGGGTTTGTCGCCTTGCCAGATGCCATCGTGGGGATTATTGTACGTGCATAGTTGGTGATTTCCTGTGTATATATGGAGATTGGTGCATGGTTGCTTCCAATTTTACACTTGCGCTGGATCGATTAGTGTGTAATTGTGTTTATGTTGGCGCTTATGTATGCTTTGCAGCATTACGCTGCTAAAAGCTGTTATTTTATGCTACAAACACATGTGTGGTTGGCTTCTAGTGAACTTTGGCACTAGGGTTGTCATTATTATGTTTTGGCCGTAGATGTGCTCGTGACTTGTGAGAATCTGTTCATTAACTTAAATTGCATTTTTGCCCTTAAACATTAAAAGTCTTTGTCCATGAATATATATACACACACACACGCACCGACATTTGTAGTGACAAGGGAATCATGAAGTGTTATTTTGCAACACAGGCACTAATCCACGATAATTAGCTGAAAAACTACAAAAATCATATGAAGACCAGAAAATTATGATATGGCTATTGTGATAAAATTAAGAAAATTCAGCCAATAAATGCTCTGAATTATTATTTTGCAGGAAAATGCTCTGGAAATTGTTATGTCTCTGTCAACTATTGATAGTTGTCTGATCAAATTTTATTGTAGTTGCATGTATCCGGGTATTGAGATCATACGATTCTTATGGCAGCTTAGAAAATATTATTTCTCAGATGCCTAGGAAATAGGTAAATGAATACATTATTAAGAAAATATGATTTGCTTTTTTTTTGCAAAATAAAATTAAAAAATCGCAAGGTTGATGACAAACTAGTGGGCGTTTAAGTGGTAGTTGTTCAAGTTACACATGCATAGAGGATGGTAGACGGCTAGCTCTTTGGTCATCTCAACATTTTACGTAACTTATGAAAAAAAAACTTTGTCAATGTGAGAAAAGTAGGAGGATGATATGTTTGTTTGTTACCACCATCACATAAGTACTAGGAACCGATGAATGTCTCATTTTGAAAATCAATCTGATTTTTAAGATTATTGTGGTACTCCAACATCTTCGAGGTGACTTGTCTGGAAAGACCATTATATATGGGTTCTTTTTCCTCAGGCGGTCAAGCATTGGTTGTGGTAGGTAATGAAAGGAAAAACATTAAAAAAATCATATAGACAGAGAAGAAGGAGAAGAATGAATATGTATATGTATATGCGCATTCACAAGTTTTGATCAATATTGTTGTTCAAATAATAACTTGGTTTCTTATTGTGAGATGTCACGTCAGGTCATATGAGTTACTTGCGGATGAAAATTGGTCCCTCTTCTCGCAAAAAAAAGAAAAAAGAAAATTGGTCCCTCTGTTTGGAAATAAACATGTCGTTTTAGAAACAGATACAATCTCCCACGTGTAACTATGACCATTGCTTTTCACATATCAATTCAAGTGATATTTTTACCACTTACTGTGTCTCAATACTTTATATGTATATTTTAACTCAAAGTTGGTGATACTTTAAAACAAAGTTGGTGATGTTTGACTGCACGTATTCTAGGATGGTATGCATTCACAGAGGGATGCTGTATATATGTGTGTAGGCCAGCTTTCCACTTTGTGGGTGGAATCGACATAGTGAAATCCCCCCATAAAACCATATATATTTCATACTTGTGATTTGCAAGTAACTAATATTATCCTTGCAGAAGAAGGGTAACACCAAACAATTTATTTATTTTGAACCATGCAGGAGAGTTGCATGTGTATTTATTAAGAAAGAAGATGATACAATGCCAAAGAAGGCATGACCGATACCAACACCAAATGATGAATTAATCCCACTGGTCTGGAATATAAGTCGGGCATGAACTTTTAGGTCTGAAATACGACTAGCAAAATATGTGGTATATGCCACAAAAATACTTTAGATTAGTCATGGAAGTAAGTTTGTATACGAAAATGCTCTTTAGAGCTCGGGCTCCATGGAGCCCGAGTTTGACTTGATCAAAATTCAAATTTTCACATTTCAAAAAAATTTGAAAAAAAATACACACATACTTAGAGACATAAATCATATGTGTGTAAATTTTCAGGACGAAACACCTTAAAATGAGTGCTACACAAAAAGAATAAATCTGAGACTTTTTAGTAGATGCACTATTCATCCTCAAAGTCTATGAATTTGTCTTTTTTGCACAGATCGCATTTTAGGGTATTTCATCCTCAAATTTTACATACATACACATAACATCCTTGTTTACTTGTATGATTTTTTTTTCAGATTTTTTGTAAACTAAAAAGTGCGAATTTTGAATTTTTCAAAAAATCCGGCCTCCATGGAGGCCGAGCTCCAAAATGCCCTACTCATTTGTATACATATATTTACTGCGACATATAACACATGTTTGAGTGGTCACATTGAAAACCTAAAAAACCGTGCCCAACTTATATTCTTGTCCAGAGGGAGTATGGGAAATTTCATTATCCACTCCACATGGTAGATAAATGATCTCTTATTGACAACAACTACTACTCAAATTTTATTTACCTCGCATATTATCTTTGTCTGAAGTCAAACTTTACAAACTTTGGTCAAGTTTGTATAAAAATATATTAATATATAGTGTACAATGCTGAATCAATATCATTCGATGCGTCATTGAATATTTTCACATCATGTAGATTTGTTATCTTAAATGTCCATATTGCTTTCTATAAAGTTGGTCAAACTTTAAAAAGTTTGACTTCGGTCAAAGTTAATATGTGGAGTAAATTAAAAACGGAGGGAGTATTTCATTCCCTTTCATTGTTTAAGAAGGGAGTGCTTCTCCTGGGAGCTTTCTGACGACGGCGAGCGCGCCGTTGTTCTTCACGGTTGAAGGGCAACCGCTCCCCCCTCTGACGTCGGTTACGGCTCCTTCCGGCCGGCGTCCGATGGATTTCAACCTCCAGGCTGTCATGCCGTTTCGGAGGCCCTTCGGTGCTGGCGCAGCGGGCTCCCGCCTCCCTATCCCAAGTGGTGTAGTCCCCGGTGGTATCGAGGTTGGCTGCATTGAGCTCCAGTTTGGTCGCGGTGGAGATGGAGCTGGACCTGATTGCGTTTTCCTGTTTTATTTTGAGGTCCAAAGTGCAAATTGTAAGGGTCTATGTGTTATTTCCTGTTTTCTTGAGACCCTTCTTGTAAAATGTAACTCCACCGACGATATGCAATGAAGCTCTCGGTCCTTCCGGACCGATCCCAGTTCAAAAAAAAAAGTGAGTGTAACACCAGTGCCATATTTCAATAATTGAGATACAACTGCACTCAAGTTGATACTACATTAAGAGGATGAAAGTGCAAGTGTGGTGCTACAGCCCATTGGATGTTAGTGCGTCTCCAAGGGAGGCTTGTAAAACACCGGTATATGTTCGACCGGACATATTTGTTCACTTTTGCAATTCAATGGGGACCTGTATCAGTCTGTGAAGCTGCCCGAACGTCCAAATTCCGGTATTTTGGAGACAAATATGGGGAGGTTTGCCGGAGTCCGAATATGCAATTGACCAATCACATGCATGATCCCTCTCTTCTCTCTCTCCTCTCATCCGCACATGCATGGTCCCCCTCTTCTTTCTCTCCTCCCAACCCACAAATATTCCACCACATGCAGGTCTCCACCTACCCTTTCTCCTCCCAGCCGGATACTTTGCAGTTAGCGTTGGATTGCTCTTTCCCGTATCATGTCCGTGGACCACGGCCGGACATAAAAACGGGCATATACCGAAGAAATTTACATGTCGGCGTTGGAGATGCCCTAGCTACAACTAGTTGCAAGTAAAAACCAGACTAGGTTCACAGGCAGCCCGGCAGCGGTACTCTGTTGTTCAAAATCCATACGCTCTGTTGTACTATATGTAACCATGTATGTTGACACACGGGGTACTCACGAAACGAGTAATGATTGCCCCAAGCAAGCAAGATGGCCAAGTAGATACTTTTACTGGTAGGGAGGATGAACGTGGAAGTGTGGTGCCACAGCCCATTGGATGTTACTACAACTGCTTCCAAGTAGTAAAAACAAGCTAGTTCTATAGGCAGTGTGGCCATCACCGGCACCGGTATTCCGGTGGTCAAGATCCCCACCCTGAATACATATATATCCATTTGGTGTTGGCAGGGCACCCGGGGTACTGTGCACCTGATGATTGCCCCAGGCAAGCAGGATGCCCAAGTGGAAGCAGCAGATGGGTTCATCCATATGCAAGAGAGGGGGATAGGGGTTAGCTAGTGGGGGAGAGGAGTGTGGAACCTGGCTGGATGTGGAGAGGAGGGGACTAGATTCACGTCCCCTAGAGAACCCTTTGGCCCCATCTATCCATCCATGAGTTGGTTGTCGGACATCGTTGATGTTGGTGGTTACGAATATCTAGCTACATTTTTATGCCGACTTTAGTTGAGATCGATTTTGCATCTCCCATTAAGGCCAACTCCAGCGCACTCCATTAAGGCCAACTCCAGCGCACGATCTTAAACGGATGTCCGTTTTATCCGGATTTTGTCCGTTTGGGGTGACAATGGGTAGCAAAACGGACATGCACGTCCGCTCGTTGTTCGAGGCGCCCAACGCGGCCGACCGAACCCAAAAATGTCAGCCTGCACTTCGGCCGCTTGCCCGCCTCGCCCGCTCGCCACTGCGCGCTCGCCGGGCCCGCGCGCCCGTGCCCTGCAGCGGCCTGCCGCGCCCACTCGCGCTCGCTCGCCGCGCCAGCCCACAGCTGCAGCCGTAGCCGTCGCCGCTCGCCCCACGCGCCCGCAGCACCGGCCCGCACCGCTCGTCGCCGCACCTCGCCGCCCACCGCCCCGCCCACCGCCGCGCCCGCCGCTGCAGCAGCAGCCGTCGCCCGCGCGCCCCTGCCTGCCACCGCGCGCGCTCGCCCACGCGCCGGCCACGCACCAGCAGCAGCCGTCGCCCGCGCGCCCTCGCCTGCCGGCACGCGCGCTCGCCCACGCGCAGGCCACGCGCCAGCAGCAGCCGTCGCCGCTCGCCCGCAGCGCCGGCCCGCCCCCGCTCGTCGCCGCGCCTCGCCGCCCACCGCGCGCGCTCGCCCCCGCGCCGGCCACGCTCGTCTCCCTGCGACCCCACTCGTCGGAGCCTCGCCGCGCCGCATCTCACCTCGCCCCGCCCGCGCCCGCCTCGCCCCGCCCGCCCCCGCCTCGCCCTCGCCCTCGCCCCGCCAGCGCCCGCACGCCCCTGCGCGCGCCTCGGCCGTGCCGGCAACGCCTCGCCCGTGCGCAGCCGCTACCACGGCCACCGCGCCTCGCCGCGCGGCGCCGCCGCCACGCGCGCCGGCCTCGGCAGCGCTCCGCTCCGCGCCGCCTGCTTCTCGCCCGCACCCCGCTCCGGCCGCCACGCCAGCGCCCCGCTCCGGTAGACGTGCCTGTGGCTGCATGCGTTGGTTGGTGTGTGGACACGGTGGGCCAGGCGAGAGAAAAGAGAGAGGGAGACATGTGGGGCACGCCCGGACACAGCGGACGAGGAGGAGGTGGAGGCGTCCGTTTTCTGTCCGTTTTTGCCTCAAAGCGAGACCGGTCTAGAGATGGGGTGAAACGGACACGAAACGGACGAAAAAGCAAAATAGAGTCTGTCGCTGGGTCATCTGGTATGTCCGTTTTACCCCAACGGATGCATCCGGACAGAATGGGGTCGTGCGCTGGAGTTGGCCTAATGATTGAAGTTTCGCATCTACTATTTCTGGTCCGAACCAACGGATTGGTTGTTGTTAGAGTTGCCTGAGAATTTATCAAGTGTCAACCAATTTCATGGAGAGCAGCAACAACATAACTAGGAGACCATGACAGGGCAACGCGGCCGGTTGGGGCGTGGCGAGGTTGAACCAGAACCTCGTCGGTTGGTCGCGCGTGTCGCTGAGATGAGGGTTCACAAGTGCGGATGGAGGGCCTTTTCGATTTGGCTGCCGCTAGAATATGATGGTGCCCATGGTCGAGACGAGTATGACGCGGCCAACCGCGGCGTCGTGGTTAAAGGCTTGGCCAGTGCTTCGACGGAGACACGGATGACGCAGCTCGCCGCGGCGTCGCAACCTGAAAAGAAGAAGAGTTGGCTTAGCGTCAGAATACCGACTTAGAGGAGAAAGAAAAAGATGGGGCGGTTGGATTTTAATCCTATGCTTCTAGCAAAATAGACCGAATCTTTAAAAAAATGGCTCGCAAAAAAATAACCCTGACAGCATGACAGGGGCGACGTGGCCGGTCGGGGCGTCCCCGGCGAGGCTGAACCAAGACCTCGCCAGTCACGTGGCAATGTGGTTGGTCGTGTTGCCGACTCAAGCGGGATCAAGGGTTCACAAGTGCGGATGGAGGTCCATTTTGATTTGGTTGCCGCGAGGATTGGATGATGCCCGAGCTCGAGGCAAGTACGAGGAATCATCGGCGAGGGCTTGGCCAGTACCTTGACGGAGACCGGGATGACATGAGGCACCACAACCGGAGGAGAGGCAGATCAAGTGGGTGTGGCGTCGGGAGAACCAAGATAAACCATACCAACTTAGAGGAGAAAGAAGAAGACAGGATTTTAATCCAATGGTTCTAACAAAATCGACAAAATCTTACAAAAAACACGGTTCTAGCAAAAAAAAAACCTAGCAGCCTGACAAGGGTGATGTGGCTGGTCGGGGCATCCCCAGCGAGGCTAAACCAAGACCTCGCCGGAGACGGAACAACGTGGTTTGTCGTGCATCGCCGACGCAAGCGAGATCAAGGGGTTCACCAGTGCGGATGGAGGTCCACTTTGATATGGCTACCGCTAGGATTGGATGATACTCGAGGCATCATCCGCAAGGGCTTGCCCAGTACCTCGACGGAGATGAGGATGACGCGGCGCACCGCGGCGTCACTACCCGAGGAGAGGCGGATTGACGGGGTGTGGCGTCGGGAGAAACAAGATGAACAATACCGATTCCGAGGAGAAATATGAAGGTGGCTAGATTTTAATCCAATGGTTCTAGAAAAAATGACTGGATCTTTTAAAAAAATCCCACACAACTGACTTATAGTTGCTCCTTACAGTTTCAATAGTGATACACTTTGGTAGCCAGCTTATGTAGGTTTTTTTTAAGGGAAATGTAGGGTTTTTCAAGACTGCTTATGTGGGTGTGTGCACCGTCGAAACAGGTCGGTCGCTCCATCCTGCTGGCTTGGAGCAGGGTGTCACCCTGCTTGCTTGGCTCGCTCGGAGCGAGCAAGCCCACCCGGGTTCGAGTCCGGAGAGAGTTAATTGCAGAAAACCACCACATTTGGGGCATCAATTGCAGAAAACCACCTAGTCCCTAATTTTGTGCAAAAATCACCGTGTTTCTAGTAAACCTTTTGCAAAATGCACTGATCAGGTGATTTAGCCCATTTAATCATTTTCTGACAGATGGGACCGGACTCTAAGGAGCTGACTTGGCAAAAAAATTACATACACATCCCTGGATCTAAAAGCAAAAAAACAATCAAGCCCCTCTTCTTGATCTGATCCCCTGCTCCCGATCGATCTGATCCCCTGCTCCCGCTCTGAACGCCTCCGGGACGACGCCGTCAAGGTCGTTGCCGGAGACATCGAATGACTTGAACGCCGGGGGCGGCGCGGGAGGGAGCTCCCCGGAGAACTGGTTGCGCTCGAGGTGGAGCTCGATGAGCGCCTCGGCCTCGGCAAGGGACGCCGGGATGGGGCCCGAGAACTTGTTGCCGTCGAGCCAGAGCTTCTTGAGATGGTTAAGGTTCGGGAAGAACTCGTCGTGAACGACAAGGGAGGTGCTCGTGGCCTGGGGTCGCTGTCGCGCTGTTCCTGCTGGTGCTCGCCGGCGACAGCATACCGACAACCTCCTCACTCACGCGTGCGCCCTCGCCCAATCCATTGTGCGCCGCCTCCCGCACGTCGTCCTGCCGGCCGCCGCCGTCTTCCGTTGCCTCCGGCGACAAGAGCCTCACCGCCGCCGTGTACCTTCTCCTTCCCTCTTTTCTCTTTCCTATCTTCTCAACTCTCTCTTTCTCCTTCACAGGGGAGCAACCACGGCGCCTGTCGGACCCAGCCATGGCCGCTGCCCCGCCTCCTGACGCCGGCAACCGGCGCGCAGCCGCCCCTCCATGCACTGCTGGCCCTCGTGGTTGCGGAGATGGCCGGCCGCTCCGCCCCGCCCTCCGCTCAGCGCGTCGCTCCGGCGTCCCTGGCCAAGCAGCGCGGCGGAGGCCAGGAACCCGACGCCCAGCGCGCCTCTGCCCGGGCTGTGGGGGGCTGATTGCTTTTCTGTCTTAGATCAAGGGGTGTGTGTAAAAATTTTGCTCTTACAATCTGGCCCCATTTGTAGAAAGTGGTTAAATGAAACAAATCACCTGATGAGTGCAATTTGCAAAAAGTTTACTAGAAACGCGATGATTTTTGCAGAAAATTAGGGACTAGGTGGTTTTCTGCAATCGATGCCGCAAATATGATGGTTTTTTGCAATTAACTCAGTCCGGAGGTGACCCGGGGTGCTGGGGTGCTTAGAGAATTCCTTCTATAAAAAATATACCTTCAAAGGCCAGTCCTTAATGGTCTTAATTTTTATTTTATTTTTTGCACCGTCGAAACGGGTCAGTCCAAGAGCATTTGTCACTGGTGTACGTCTAATCGACCGCTCGATGCCCGTACGTAGTGGCTGTTAGGTGCATACGGGATCCAATGCTCAGATGCCACGTTCGCAAGAGTCGTAGTACTGGTACATCACTGCGTGCATGCTACTTCAAGGACACGATCGATCTTGGCCTGCGGCGCATGCAGACTGCACCTGCACGCCGCATAGAGCGCGGCACGCTGAAACAAACTCACATACGTAGGTACATCTACAGCGGTGCATCATGCATGTATGTAGGGACAACAAGGCTGCCGATGCTTGGACATGAACACATTGATATGACACTACGTACTTTAATCAAAGCGTAAATAGGCATGGCATCGATTTCGTGGACATCAACTCCACCGGCGATGTTCAGGTGCTGGACTCCGACGAGAAAAAGTAGGACATGCAAAATTGAGACGTTCATGTCTAATGTGGACACATCCATTTTCCATGTCTTACTCTTCCTCATCGATGACGCATAACTTTTACTTACCGGGGCTCACAGCCAGCAAAGATGCCGAACATGGGGAACAACAAGGGCTTGAAACATGGACGTCGGCGAAGATTTTGTTTAGGTTTTTAGAGTAGGTTAACTTCAAGGCGCTCTTTTTTAATGAAATATGTCGAAGCGGGTCGGTCCAAGAGCATTTTGTCACTGGCGTACGTACGTCTGATCGACGGATCAATATCGATGCACGTACGTAGTGGCTGCTACGTGCATACGGGATCCAATGCTCACATGACACGGTCGCTAGAGCCGTGGTGCTGCTACTCCAAGGCCTATGATGGATCGACCAGCTAGCTGGTGGCCTGCTGTACGCCGGCCGCAGAGGGCGTGGCACGCCGAGACAAACGAACGTACGTCCGTCCGTCCGTCTACAACGGTGCATGATGCATCATGTATGTGGTGACAAAACGTCTGCTGATGCTAGCTTGGACATGAACGCATTGACATGAGGTTGACATGACACTGCGTGGTAATAGTATGCTGTATGCACCGCGTGCACCGATATGCATGGGTCGGCCCTGTTGAGCATCGACCGGCCGACAGCGTGTGTCGGGGCCACGTTTTCGCTTGGCGTACCGGCATGCACCAATGCCTGCAAGCAGGCACACTTGCTTGGCCAGGCCAGGGGAGAAGTCCGTCGGTCCGTACGTGGACCGCGACGGACAGACGACCGCAGCAACTTGCACGTCGGTAGGCAGGCACGCACCTGCGCCGCAGCCGCGGACGTACCGGCCGTGGTTTTCCGACGGTGGCCGCCGCCGCCGCCGCCGCGGTCTCCGTCTGACTGACCCCCGCCTTGTGCTCTTGTCGCTGGTTGGTTTCAACGTTCGCTCATTGTCCAGCTGGGTTGACGGGGTAGGCTACGTCGGTCGCCGCTGTTTGGCCCGATGCATGCACGCATCTAGTACTATCGGAGAAAACGCCGGAGTCGTCGACACCTGCATGCTGGTCGCCGGTCCATATTCCAAATTCCATATCCCGTCCGTCGGTCCGTGGCCGCATGCATGGTTTCCCTTCCACGGGAGAGCAGTGGCCCGCGCGCACATGCGTCCACGAGACCGGTCGATGATGCGGTCAGAAAGGTGCGTGCGATGCGTGTGCTGATCAGGTCAGGTCAGGTCATGGTGGTACGTACCCAGGCCAGGGGAAAACGCTCACGGTCTGATGATTAGCGTGTGTTGTGTGCATACATACACCAGAGACCAGACCACCAGAGAGAGACCGTCCACACGATCAAGCAGCAAGAAGAAGATTGACCCGACATGGATGGAACCTTCGTATCTACCTATCTCGTGGCCTTGCGTGTGACCGTCCGCGTACTAGTACCGCTTTAGCTATACATCAGTCGACTGAAAAATGAAATAAGGTCAGTCGATTTCTTTTCTCCAAACTCTACACACCTACGCTACCGCATGCATGCACGCATGCAACTTGCAGCTAGTGCGTTCAGGAGGGGTGACGCGGCGGCCGCTAGCATTAATGGGACGTGTTAGTGCAGACTAATTTAGATCAATTCAACAAGCTCGTTTTGTTAGTGCAGACTAATTTAGATCAATTCAACAAGCTCGTTTTGATTTGAATTTAAATATACTTTTATGAATTTTCAATCCAAATGTGTTTTTTATGTCTTTTTTTGTGTCTTTATTTTTTTTTTCTTTTTCAGTTTTTCTTTCTCTCTGTGTGTGTGTGCGCGCGAGATGCCACCATCGATATAAGATGCAATTTATTTTTAATATCTTGAGAGACGATTAATCTTCATCATTGGTGTTTTCTTATTTAAATACGGAGTATAACATGAATGTATACATGCAAATTATTTATAATTAGTGTGCAATTTTTCCCCTATGTTAGGCGAGTACCAATGCCACTAACTAATTAATTAATTCATAGAAAACTTCATTTTTATTTTTTATTTCACTTTCTTTCTTTGTATAATGGTAATACCAATGCTACTAATTCCTGTCATCTTTGAACTTGCTTTTTGTGAAAATTTCAGTATTAAATGCTATTCTTGCAATTTATAAAAATAATTTATATGTAAATTGTGTGCAATTTTTGTCATTATTTGTGTTGTTTTCTTTCTTTCTTCTTAAAGAAAATACAATAGCCAATAATTATTCTTTTCTAGAAAACTTCATTATTTTGATTTTGTTTTAGTTATTATCATTTTTCTTCTTTAAGGGTTATACCAGTGTCACTCATTCATTCTTCCTTAAAAAACTTATTATTTTGATTTGGGTGTTTTGTTTCTTCTTTAAGGATAATATCAACGCCATTAATTCATCTTTCTTAGAAAAAACTTCATTATTTTAATTTTTTAGTATTATTTCATTTTATTTCTTCCTTAAGTGTAATAACAACACCACTAATTCTTATTTCTAGAAAACTTCATTATTTTGATTTTGTTTTTTTATTTATTTCATTTTGTTTTCTTTAAGGTAATACTAATGCCACTAATTTATCCTTTTTAGAAAACTTTTGTTTTGTGAAATCACTTTTATATGCTTATTCTTGCATATTATAATAGAGCGCAATTTCTTTGTACATTGTGTGCAAATTTTGTTATGATTTGTTTTTTTCATTTTATTGATCTTTAAGAGTAATACCAATGACATTAATTCATTTAATATTAGAGAACTTTTTTGGTGAAAATTACACTATTACAAGCTTATTCTTGCATGACGCAATTTTCGTGTTGTGCAATTTGACTGAACGCCCAAAAGAATAGGCACCTATAAAATATTAGCCCCCATAATATGGATATATACTCACTTAATTTTTATGCAATGTGTGTGCGGTTCATTCCGCTGTGTAAAAGTTGTACTATTGTATGCATATTTTTGCATATTATGAAACAAAGCATTTTCTATGTCAATCATGTGCAATTTTCTATTAATATTTGTTTTATGTGTTTTTATTTTCTTTCTTCTTTTGTGCAGTGCAATACCATGCCACTAACCACGGCCAGCCGGATCTAGCTTACTCACGCGCAGACACAGCCGGGGTTAGCAAGGTCACGCATGGACGCATCAGGAGCTAGCAAGCTCACGCACGGACGCGCCCAGCCGGAGCTAGCTAGCTCATCGTGCCATGGCCAGGCAGAGCTAAGCTAGCCCACACGCGCACGCACATGCCACGCCACACCACACCACACGCTACATGCAGAAAAAAAAGTGACTGACCCAATTCATAAATTCAGTCGACTGACTGGTAGTCAGTCCCTACTAGTACGTCGTTGAAGGCCAAGAGCTTTTTTTTAGGGGTAAAAGCCAAGAGCATCTACGAGCTGCACCTTCAGCGTGCACACCTACGTGAAAAAAAAGGGTGCAGATCAGCAGATGGTAATCGCCTCTACTTGGCCAAACTGGGAATATTTTCTCTCTTTTTCCCTCTTTGATGATGAGATGACAACAACTAATAACTGATGCTTGCTGTAAAAAAAACTGATGTTCCTTTTTTTTCTCTTCTATCGGGGTCGTGTGATTCGGGCTCTTTTCCTGCCGGGCCGGCCCAAGCACAGCCTGCATCACCGTATCGGGCTGTGCCACCCATTTTCTCCATTCTTAGGTCCAGCCCAGTCCAGTTAGTCATGACAAGTCGTTGTTGAACTGTAGTGCACCTTAGTTTTCGATGGGAGTACAAGTTGCGCCTGAAAAAGTTCATCAAAATTTATTAATAATGGATCTAAGTCTCAAATATCTAAATGTGAAAAACAGTGAAAACGGTTTATAATATGAACTATTGGGTTAGGAGACATTCCATTTTGGAAAGTCAGATCCAACAAAAAAACACATGTACATGCAACCTTCCATCCCCTCCCCTAGGAAAACTCCCATCAAAACTCTTTGATGGCCACAAATGACGCGTCACTTGTCTCATCCGGAGGATTTGGTGCTGACCTTTGCAAAGGTGTATACCCCTAACCAATGATTTCGTTAATATTTTTGCTCATAGTTTATCGCAAAAGCTTATATATATCACCAAAATGTAGAAGACGCAAGTTTCCCAAGGTCACCCACAGGAGCGTTGCGTGAGTCGGCATCCAATACGAAGGAGTGGGACCTTGTCTTTGCATCCAATTTTTGCATGATATGGTTTTGCTCCGATTGCTTCGAGGGGTTATTTCTACTACTTAAAGTGGTTAGGGTAATTTTCGACCAAAACCGATTTTGAATATGGTAAGCCATTATCCGCCTAAATCTGACAAGGTTTCACACCAAGAGCATTTTTCAACCATAGAGTAAACTTTTTTTTCAAACTTGGACTTTTTTTAATGTTGCATGAACATTCTTTACATGTTGTGAACATTTTTCATTTTCAACACATGATCAAATGTTCACTTCACTTTTTTCTAGTCCTCTATCTTTCTTTTCTTTTTCCTTTTTACTTTAGTCCTAGTTTTGAATTTTAACTTATTAATTTATTTATTTTTCTGTAAAAGCAGAACCATTTTTATTAAAAAAAATGTCTGAACTCCAATTTAAAACTACAGGCATATTGTTTTAAGTGTACAAACATTTTCCAAATTAATTTTTTTTCTAACAGTGTAAATATGTTTCAACTAATGAAATTTCAAAAAAAAAATGCATGACTTCCTAAATAAAATACATGAAAATATTAAGAAACATGTGAACACTTTTTTTATAACAAGAACATATTTTAAGATTCTTGATATTCTAGAATATTATTTAAAATTCATGAGCACTATTAGAAATAAATGGTCTTTTTTAAAAATAGTTGAAGAATTTAAAAGTACATGATTTATCAAAAAGTGGTTATATGTGCTTAAAACAAATGTACTCATACAATAGAAGTAATGTCGATGCACATTATGAATAAATATGTGTTTTATTCCGAAGGACAAAAAGCAAAACTCATGAAAAACCCGACAAAACAAATAACACGCTAAGTAAAAATCGGGAATCACCATAGTCCACAACAGAAGGAAGTGCACGAAGCCATATAGGAGTGCCCCGTGGAATAGGGCAAATCCTATTTGCGGGACCTTATTTATTGGATGCTCACTGTGTCCAATAGCACCATGACTCACAGGGATGCTCCATATTGGCCGGCCCATGTACCAGCAGAGTACGGTACCAATTCGTGATCTACTGTAGTGATTAGATTTACTGCTCTGGCCGATATACTATAGCATCCATGTTTAGCTTTTTTTTAGCTTCGAAGATTTTCTATAAAAAATAAAGGTTTTTTGAAAACATGAACAAATTTTGAAATTTCTAGAGCTTTTTGGGAAAGTACTAAGGATTTCTAATTTTTTTAAAACAAATTGTAAAACAGGACAAAATTTGAAAACCCATTTTTTGTGACGTAATTTTGAAAACACAAACGTTTTTTGAATTTCTGCATAAAATTTTAAAAATGTAAATTTTTTGAGTTTTTTACTAAATATAGAAATCAGGAGAATTCCAATATAAATTCCAAAGAAAAAATTTGGAAATCCTGAAATTTTTAAATTAATAAAAAAATAAATATTTAAAAAAATATAAATTTAAAACAAAGAAAAGAAGTAAAATAAATAGGAGAACGAAGAAACAAAAACCCAATAAAACCCTGACCAAAACCTTCTAGAAGGTTTACCCAAAACCGGATAGCTGAAATGGGTCGATCGATTTTCGCGCTCGCTTGAGACTCATGTGTGTTTCGCTGGCATTTTGCCACAATATGCGGCGAATAAGAAATCTTCCCTATTTGCCGCTCATTGCGGGAAAGTGTCGGGTTATCATACACCTGGACAGACTGGACAGCTCAGTTACTACTTTCAGTTTCAGGAAGGTACCCGTCTGATCTTTTTTTCTTCCTGTTTGTTTTGTTTCTCTTTTGGTTTTTATTGGTTTTAATCTTTTTTATGGTTTAATTTTTTGGTTACCTAGTTCTTGTATTTAAAAAATGTTCTCAAAATGTTGAACGTGTCCACGTTTATAAAAATTTAAAAAGGCAGTTTTAAATAATGTTCGCATTTCTTGAAAAATGTTCAGAGTTTTAAAAAAAAGTTCCCAAAATTTCATAATTTTTAAAAAATGCTCATATAGTTTTTAAAAATCAGGTTTAATTTCACCATTTCTTATATTTTTTTTGTTTTCCTTTTTATTCCTCTCTTTGGAAATACATTTCTGGCTTTATATCTAGCTAACTTTGAATGCGACTTTATTTGATACCGATCATTGGATCTCCGATTAATGATTGTAGTTTTTATATATTCAGGTAGCCAACTTATTAGCTAGGGTTTCCGCAAAAAAAAAACCCTTATTAGCTTTGGAGCGGTGTGTGTGGTAATACATGTCTCATTTATATCATAAAGATCAAAATACAAGGCACATAAGAACCGACATGACAAAACTGAAAAAATAGCAGAACATCTCTGAGCTTGACACCAACGCCCGTCCCCTACCTCTGGCATCACCACAGCAGCCACCGAGGCCTGCGGTGCAGCGTACGTACCGTGAGAGAAACGAACATATGTACGTTGGATGCAAAACAAACAAAAAACATACATATGTACGTAGCGATCCAAAGAAAAAAAGAACTGCTGATGCTTCGACATGCACATTGACATGGCACGACGCTAGGCCAGGAGACAGCACGTGGCCGGCCGGGTGAGCGGGGCAAAATTTCGTGTTTTGACCCTTTTGTCAAACAAAATCGAGATCTGATCTCTGTTTTAAAAAAAATTGAAATCTGACCCTTTTGCTACCGCCACAAGGCTCGGCGGTAGGGTCAGGCAACCTACCGCCAGGGGTACTAGCGGTAGCATAGACAGCCCACAGCCGTCACCTAACGGCCAGCACAGCACCCTACCGCCACAGGTCTTGGCGGTAGGTTATGGGACCCTACCGCCGAGCCCCCTGGCGGTAGGGTCCTGGGAGTTTTGCGTTGCAAACTTGTTGTAACCGAAAACCGCAGATCCCTAGCGGTAGGTTGCGATATCCTACCGCCAAGGGGCTTGACGGTAGGGTCCTGTGATTTTGCATTTTTGCAAGTTTTAGTGATTGTTTCTTTTGTAAAGTTTTATCACAGCAAAGAATACAGTCTAATATATATTTAAGAACCTTAAATATGCAGAGCTCACACAATATAACATGTATCACACTCGAGTAGTTTCACATAGTTTCACAAATAGCAAAATATGAGCTCACATATTAATAAAGGTTCCACATAGCAAATATCAAACGGTTCCACATAGTTTCACAAATAGCAAATAGCAAACTTGTCCACATAGCTCAACTAACGCAAGTAGTTTCGCAAACGGTTTCGCAAAGCCAACAAATGGTTCAACAAGACCGCAATTACTTGCTTCTTCCTCTCTTGGAGGTACGGTCATCATTCTTCTTAGAATGAGTCTCATTAGCCTTCTTCTTGCGCCCTCCTCGAGGAATCAGTTTCTGGAATGGCGATGGACTCTGCCAATCCTTCTTTGGCTGATTCCTCTTCGGAAGCTGAGATGGTTGAGTTGGTGGAGGTCCATAATCTTCATCGTACTCCTCCTCCCCATTGCTCTCCTCTTCCTCTTCTTCTTCATGGGCCTCCTCCTCCTCCTCCTCCTCCTCCTCAGCCAACCTAGACGACGAGGCAGCATGGCTCGATGAAGCAATGTTACCCTGTGTGGCTACAGGATCATGAGCTTCAACCGAGCCGGCGCACCCAAGCAGGCCTACCAGCTTGCGACAACGCTTCACGAACTTCTGCAGTCACAATGAAACAAGGACATAATACTGATCAGATTTATGATTGCAAATGAACAAGAACATAGGGTATTTCTAGGCGGCTGAAATGTTACCTTCATCGCCTCCCTCATGCTGTTCTCAGAATCTCCGTTCCCGGGGGCACGACCTAGTGGATCCGAGCCATCAAAGATGCATCTGTTCAGCTCGCCGGACTGTGAAGGCATAAGTGAGTCACAATGATGAATAAAATGAATTACATACAACCGCCGGTTCAAGACAGAAGAACTTAACACTCTGTTGATCAGGGGTGCAAACTCCCTAAATCCACTCATGTCTCTGATGCTGGCCTGGTAGGCCTCTTCCTCGGGGTCATCCATCTCCAGCTCCGCGATATCTTCTGTCGTCCACCTAGGCCTGAGACGAAGACGGTGCTTCTGGCCATCGTCGTACCACCTCATGTGTTGGGCGTAATCATCCCAGTCAATCACTCGCCTCTCCATATCTTTACGCCACCTGCTCCGGTTCCACTCCGTCACAAAAGTTTTATGCTGCTCTCCCCAGTCTGTGATCGACTGATTTTTCTGTCGGCTGAACCTACAAGGCATAAACAACACAAACCATCATAAGTACACCGGTATCAGAGGATAATGCACTCACAACGAAATCATGGTAACGGAGGATAATGCACTCACAAGTGGAGTTCGTGGCCACCGGTATCGGTCGACATGCCCGGTGGTGTATGCTGGTACATCCCAAACTGCGTAGCCACGCGGTGTGGCAAGTGCCACTCGACGGCGTACACACATAGCATGGGCACCATGCACCGCCAAAGACCGATGTCCTCCTCGCACATCACGTTCAGCTCAAACCCCCACTCTCGGTCATGATATGGCCACCAGTTTACCTATTACACAAACATTGGTAAGTTCCCGATGAAAGCGGCGTAAAAGAGAAAGGTGAGCTAGTTCATATACCTGCGAAACCGTCAAAGCGTCCATCTCGTTGGTGAAGGCCTTGTACGAAGTCTTGGATGTGCCCGTGTAGAGACGCACAACGTCCCACTTGTAAGCTACGGTCGGGTATCGAGTAGAGTCGCCTTCTTCGCCATACGCATCCCATGGACCTCTTCTTAACTTCTCCGGACGCCCAACCGGCAGCCGCTCCCACATCCAAACGGAGAGGGCCCACACAAATCCACCCATACCAGAAGTAACTTCCGTCCTCTGGGTTGCCTCGTCAAGCTACAAAACAACAATTGATGATCAGATATAACACAATATCATGGAGCATACGTTCGTAAAAAGCAATGACATACTCTCTTACCGAGCGGTATAGGTAGGCGAGAGAGGCGGTCCCCCAACTGTACCCTGCATCCCACTCGGCTAGGAAGAAGAGATACGACCAGAGGGCAGAGTTCCCGGAGCAGTCTGGAAACACGACCTCTGTGAGAAGGTACCACAGGTAGGCCCTCGCTTACTGCTCCACCGTACCCTCATCGGCATTTACCGGCCATTTCTTCCGGTTGTTCAGGAGCCAGGGTAGCGATACACCGGATGTCCAGTTACCCTTAGCATCGAGGCAGTCGCCGATGAGGGTGGTAACCCTCTGCTGCTAGTTGGTCCTCTCCACTCGCCCGGTGAGTGCATGACCCTCGATCGGTAGGGCCGTTATCATCCCCCAATCCTCGAGGGTCACCGTCATCTCCCCGCATGGGAGATGGAAACTATGCGTCTCGGGTCGCCACCGGTCAATCAAGGCCGTGAGAGCTGCGTGGACGAGCGTCGGCGGCTGACGCTTGACCTGCAGGACGAAACCAAGCAGTCGGGCTCTCCTGAAGTACGGCGTGTAGCGCTCGTCGTACTCCATCTTCACGGCATTCGCGTGACCCCTCATGCGCAGTGGCGGGAGCATCTGTCAAAAAGTGGACGCCAAAAGTTAGTAGTTTAGTTTACCAATCCGAAAACTTTGGTGCAATAGTTCGATCGTAGTACTTACCACTCCGTTCTCTATGAAACGGGCACGATGACCCTTGTCGAACGCGTAGTCAAGCATGGAGTACCGTTTGCCAATGTTGTCCGCTAGAGATGCCCGTCTAAATAATATTTCATAAACATAAGCATTATAAGCATAAGCATAAATAAAAAAATGAAACATAGTTGATTCATTCATACAACATTCATATATTTATTCATACAACATTCATATATAACATCCACATGCATCATATATCAAAACAAATTCCTCCCCTCCAACATGCATCATATCATCATTTTTTTTAACAAAAGAAGTTAAAAACTAGGGTTCATCTTGAGGGGTTCACCATTTTTACTCCAACTACATCCACTACTTGCATCATATAACATCCACATGCATCCTATATCAAAACAAATTCCTCCAATATTCATCATATCATAAAAAAATTTAACACAACAAATTATGAACTAGGGTTCATCTTGAGGGTTCACCATTTTTTCTCAACTACATCCACTACTTGCATCATAGCATATCAACATGCATCATCATATCAAAACAAATTCCTCCAACATGAATCATATGAAAAAAAAAATCCTTCAAAAAAAAGATGAACTAGGGTTCATCTTCACACTACCATTCCAACTAGTGAGTAGTGTTCATATTCAACACCACTAGTGATTAGAGAACATCTAAAATCAACCTAAAACAGTCCTAGGTAAAAAAAATCAATCTTAGTTCAAAAATAGGGGTGATTTGAAGCAAATAATGCGTCGAATCGGAAGCTATTTGACTAAAAGTAATTGGAGGGATCGGAGGAGCTTACTTTTCTTTCTTCGGAGCCATCTCGATCCGCAAAAACGGTGTAGAAACGGTGAAGATCCAAGGGGAGGAGTAGACATGGGCGAGAGGGAGCAACTCCCCCTGTTCTTGGCGGCTGGGAGGAGAGGGGATGGGGGAGATGGGGCTGGGGCGGGGGCGTCGGCCCGTATAACTGCTCGCACCCTACCGCCAGGGTCCACGGCGGTAAGGTTATACAGCCTACCGCCAGGGACAGTGGCGGTAGGGGGGACGGAGGGGAACAGCGGCCGTCTAGTGCTGCTGACGTGGACTAGTGACTTACCGCCAGTGCCCCTGGCGGTAGGTTGCCTGACCCTACCGCCGAGAGCCATGGCGGTAAGAAAAAGGGTCAGATTTCAAAAAAAATTGAAACAGGGGTCAGATCTCGATTTTGTTTGACAAAAGGGTCAAAACACAAAATTTTGCCCGTGAGCGGGTATTTGCGCGGCAGCCGCCGATGGACCGTGGTTTTCCAACGGCGGGCCTCCGGCCGTCTGACTCTGACCACCCTGTGGCACCGCGCATTTGTTGTTGGTTACTCTCTCCGTCCGAAAAAACTTGTTCCTCAAATGGATGAATTTAGCACTAAATTAGTATTAGATTCATTCATTTGAGGGACAAGTTTTTCCGGACGGAGGGAGTACTTGGTTTCAACGTTCGTTGTGGAGCCGGGTACGTAGGTTGACGAGCAAAGCTACGCCGGTCGCCGCTATTTGGCCCGATCCACCGGAGTCGTCGGCACCTGCATGCTGGTCGCCGGTCCATGCACCCCGTCCCATATTCCATACTCCATTTCCGTCCGTGGCCGGAAGGGCGCATGCTTCCGCTTTCGCGGGAGGAGAGTGGCGCATGCGTCCAAGAGGTCGATGAAGACGCGGCCGGAAAGGGTCAGGTCACGGTCACGGAGTACGTAGCAAGTAGCAACGAACCAAGGGAAAAACGCTCGCGGCCGTCCGTCCACGAGCAGCGAGACAAGAAGAAGAAGAAGAAGAAGGTTGACCCGACATGGATGGAAGGCTGGAAGCAACGTTCATATCTCTCTCGTGCCGTCCGCGTAAATCAACTCTACAGGAGAATATGTGAGCCGCGGCGTGGAAAAAAAAAGGTGCAGATAGCAATCTTAGCAATCGCCTCCACTTGACAACCTTCCGTGCCTTTTCTTTCCTCCTCTTTCTTTTCTTCATCTTTGGTTGACGAGGTGACAACAACTTGCTTTTTTTTTTTTGCTTTTCATGGGGACGATGCCCAACTTGGAGAAAAGCTATCTATCCAAGAAAAGTCTAGAGAGCATCCTCGAGGCTTGAATGGGTTGAGACTTGCAGAGGGATAATGGAAAGGGATATGGGCTCAAGCTTAGGACGCGTTTGGTTACCTGCATCATTTTTTGCCACTTTGCATACTTGTTCTAGTTGGGCCTGGCTGAGCATATGCAGGCAAAAAATCAACATCTGCATCCCCTCTAGGCTACATCTCCTCTAGCCTGCATGTGCTAAAACGGAAGGCTTGCTGTTTGGTTGCAGACTGCTTTGAGAGGAAACACAAGTCCGGTTGTTTGGTTACATCCAGGACAGTTGTGTGGTAACCTCCTCCTCGACGTGGTGAGGTTATCAAAGGCACAAATGAACTACTAACAACTAAACTAGTAGCAACAGAACAATCTTAGACACAAACACAAGTCTTAACCACGCATCACAAGTTTTAAACCAACATAGTACGATAAGTGTTAAACGAAACCCAAGTCTTAAAGCAAGAACCAACAAGGAACGGGTAACAGGAGCTCAGGCGGTCACGGCGAAGGCGTTGCCGTGTTCCTTGCACTTGGTAACCACGTCCACGCCCTCGTCGTTGAAGACGATCACCTTCATGGTGTCGGGGGTCAGCAGTTTGAACATCAACATGTACCCGATCATGATCTGGTGAACGGCGGCGAAGGTGTCCCAACCCTGATCAAGGGTGACCCTGCCGTTGATCACCGTCACCGTCACCCTCCATGCGCAGCCGGTGTTTGTCTTGAGCTTGAACTCTGTAGGGATGGCGGGGAAGTACTTCGTGAAGTCCAGAGGCAATGGCAGACTCTCCAGCTTTGGAGCAAGGATAACCTTGCAGAAGTGGTTTGGTCCTAACTCCGGATGGTAGTGGCCATAGTTCCTCCGCTTGGGGCTTGGGTGATCCTGCGTCGGCACTTTGACCAATGGAGGCACCACCTCCTTGCCCTTCTTCAATGGTGGCACCACCTTCTTGCCCTTGTCCATATGCATTATGAACAACACACAGTTCAATGGTCATCATTCATTCATATCGGCCTAACGCTCCTATATTAACCCACCCCACTAACCCAGCACTGCACTCAAACCCCTCTGTTTCACCACCTCTCCTCTTCCACCTCTCTGTTTCACCACCTCCCCCTCGCCATGAACTCCAACCCCAACCCCAACCCTTTTCCCTTGGGGCATTAGATGGAGGGCCTTCTTCCTTGAGTGCTTGCTCGGTGACCGCAAGAAGTTCGAGCACACCATGGAAGTGTGCTCGAACTTCAGCAGCATCGATGACATGCACAAGGAGGCCGATGCTGTAATGAAGAAGGCTACGCCGGACGAGCTGAAGACACTGATTTCGGACCCAGCCAAGGGCGCGATGTCAGTGGACATCCTGCACTGGGCCATGAATCAGCAGGCAGACTCTGGCAACGCTGCACAGCGGGCAAGATGGGCCAAGTACAGTCAATACAAGGCGCCTCAAGACCAGCGTTGTGACGACCCCGGCTTAATCGTGCACTAACCATACACGCAAATGCACACGATCAAGCCTAAGGACTCACTTGAAGATATCACAACACAACTCTAAAACATAAATAAATTCATACAAGCTTAATATTACAAGCCAGGGCCTCGAGGGCTCGAATACATAGCTCGATGGCATACAAGTGTCAGCGGAAGCATCAGATATCTGGGTACAGATATATTACAGAACATAGAGATAAGCCTTCACAGAGGCGGGGCAAAATAAAAACTACGATCGAAAAGGCGTGGGCCTCCTGCCCTGGACCCTCCGATCCTACTCCTGGTCATCAGACGGCTCCTCGTAGTAGTAGTACTCTCCGGGCTGGTAGTAGTAGTGGTCGTCGACGGGGACATCTGGCTCCGGGGCTCCGTCGTCTGGATGCGACAAAGGGATAAAGGGGAAAAAAGGAAAATAAAGCAAACGTGAGTACTCATCCGAAGTACTCAGCAAGCAAGGATCTACACTACATATGCAACATTTTCAAATGGGGGCTGTATATGTGGACTGGGCTGCAGAAATGCCAGAATAGAGGGGGAAAGCCTAGTCCTATCCAAGACTAGCATCTTCAACGTCTTCATCGGTCTCGCAGCATTAGAAGAGAGCAGATTAACATAATGTAAATTATAGCAGTAATGTCATCAACCTCGGCCGGGGATTCTTCCTCGACTCCCCGTGAGAAAGCAATCCCAGAGCCGTACTATCCATTCATTTCAAGTCATGTTCTAGTTGTACCGATCGGGATACAACTCCGAGTGTCCGTTACCGTAGGACAGGCTATCGATAGAAGTTTCTTCCCTGCAGGGGTGCACCAACTTACCCACCACGCTCGCTTAACTCCGGCCGGACACACTTTTCTGGGTCATGCCCGGACTCGGCTAAGCAACACGCCGCAACCCGACCAAATACTTAACAGAGAGGTCAGCACGCCGGACTAACCTATGCCCCCAGGGATCTTGGGCCATCGCCCCGGACGCTCCTGCACGTTGCGTACACCGTCGGTGAGCAGACCTAGCAACCCCTTATACAAGCGCGGTTGCGTTCCCAGTCCAACCCAGCATGTGCCGCTCAGTTGCTGATGTCTATTAAGCTTCCGCTGAAGTATACGACGCAGAACGCCCATACTATGCCCACGTGATGGTTAGTGCTATCAGGCCAGAGGCCCCTCAGATCAAATATCCAAACCGTAGTGGATTAGGAGTGCGCGATAACGAGCAGAGACTCACGATCGATGTGACCCCGTCGCCCCGTCTCGAGGACTTGCGGCAAGGGCTAAGAATGCCCGGCCACGCCTCGTAGTTATCTCACGGGCACCTCTCTGATCAACCCGACTCCACATCACTTCGCATTCATGCTCGCGCGGGTACCCCTCAGGGCCGACCCGTCTTTAGTATCATGGTTCATAGTCAAGTCATAATGTCCAAGGTAGCTGTGTGTCTGACACCGAAGGAAACCCTGAGGAATCACCCTCTATGGAATTCCCGCTCGATGTTATCATCAAGGTGAACGAAGGAGGAATCACCCTCGAGGTCCACACTTGAGAGGTTGCGCGACGGCGTCGGTATCGGGGGTGGTGTAGGAGGAATCACCCTCGCTTACCACGACCGATTAACTAACCTGCAAGGTTATCATCAAAGTGCTGACAAGGTATCACCCTCGGCACTCGATAGTAACCCAGCAGTGTCGAGCATCTTAGGGGAAGTGACGTGCGGTGCCAGGTTCTAATCTTTGATCCCGTTGCTCGGGTCTTCTGAGAGTCTAGCGGGGCAGTCGGGACAAGTGGGTCTCTGATCAGGCTCTACCCATCCTATCTAAACAGTTTAGGATAACAGGCAGGTATCAACAGTAGGCTACAATTAAACAGGCTATGCAACAGATATAGGATGGTAACAGCAGCAGTAACATCTAATGCAAGCATAAGAGGGAAGAGAATAGGTGATATAGGAATGCTCAAAATGGGGGTGCTTGCCTGTCTGCTCGACGGCAAGGGCAGGGTCGTCGGGGACGTAGTCGTACTCCGGAGCGGCGTCTGCCTCAGGAGCTACGGCAACGTCGGGGTCTACCGAAAGAAAAGAGGGGGAGGAAACAAGTAAATATAATGCAAACAGATGGAACACAGTGCGTGCGATGCTATGACGCAGTGCAGGGTTGCCTAAATATGCCTCTAAGTCATTTTAGTTATTTTTAGAATTAACCGGGGATTTATTAACCGGTGTGTGTGCACTATTCATCTGCTGGAATCGGGCTCGGAGTTACGAGTTCTTCTACTTAGGAGGTTCCGGCAAGGAAACAAACGGCACGATCAGACTCGTCTCGTCGTTCTGAGCAACTTTCATGTTTTAACTTTTTCGATCTGAGCTACGGTTTAAAAGTTATTAATTTTCGAAGTTTAAATGATTTTCTGGAATTATTTTTATTAACAGAATTGGATTATGACGTCAGCATGAGGTAATGCTGACATCAGCAAGTCAACAGGTCGGCTGACCAGTCAAACCTGACATGTGGGTCCAGTGGGACCCACATGTCAGTCTCTGTTAAGACTAACAGTGGATTATTTAAGTTAACAGAGTGATTAGAGGGGTGGGCCCCACATGTCAGTGAGACATTAGCCTAATTAATCAGTTTTTATTTATTTAAACATTTTTCTTAATCTAAAAAGTGGTGGGGCCCGCGTGTCAGTGACTGGAGTTGCCCAGTCAGCACAGTTGACTGGGTCAACCCAGTCAGTCAACTGGGGCCCCAGGGCCCACGGTCAGTGACCCAGGGGTGGGCCCCATCGGTGCCATGTCAGCAAGGGCGGTGGTGCACCGGCGGCGACGCGCCGGCGACCACAGAAGCGGCGGAGCGACACGGAAATCGTCATCCGGCGACCAAATCGCACGCGGCCAGGTGCGTTCGAAAGCTGGAAGAGCGCCGCATCGAGTGGTGACCTGGGACCGACCGGAGATGGCCGGAAACGGCGCCGGCGACGAGCCAAAACGGCGCCGGAGTTCGGGCCTTGTCGGGTTCTAATCTACACAGCGCGGGGAGGGATGCTAGGTGTCTTGCCGGACTCGCTCGAGCTCCAGGAGCTCAAGGCTGGGTCCGGTTGCGCGTGATGACGACGCTGACCACGGCAAAGAGCTCGTCGGCGGCCGCGGGTTCGGCCGTTCGCAGTGCGGCGAGCAACGGCCGCGGCAGGACAAGGGAGAAGGAGAAGTGGGGGTCGGAGCTCACCGAGCGGCACGCCGAAGGCCGTTGATAGCTTAGGAGCAGCAGAAACATCGCCGGTGACGGAGAAGAATGGCGGCGATCGAACGGAAGGGGACGCGGCGATTCCGGCGTTGTGGCGGCCTCGGGCTCCAGCTGCTACCACCAGACGTCGAGGAAGGTCATGGTGAAGACGACGGACGCGTTGGCGGAGCGATGCGGTGGCTGGGACCGCGGAGACGAGCGCGGTGCAGTGGCGATGGCGTTCGATGGCGATGGGACCTGGAGGGGGAACGAGGCGGAGAGCGAGCGGAGAGAGGGGAGAATGAGGAGGAGGCCAAGGGTAATGGACGGGGCCGGCCTTATCCCCTCGCGGCGCCCGCGGCGTCGCGGTATCGGCGGCTCGTCGGCGCGCGCCGGCGCGGCCACACAGAAGGTGACAGCGCGAGGGAGAGAGAGTAGCGCGGGCCTGCTGGGCCAGAGTTCGGGGCACTGTGCACTAAGGCCCAGTGCACAGTGCCTCGTTTTTATTTTTCTGTTTCTGTTTCTCTTTTTCTTTTATTCTTTTCTGTTTTGTATTAGTTAGGGCTCTTTTGCATTTTTGTAAGGTATGAGAGTTGTCCCCAATATTACAATGCAATATTCCCTTCCACCAAAAATTGGTTTGGGCATAGTTAGATTTCATTTGAATTTAATATAATTTTAAATGGATTTAAAATTGCTGTTTTGGTGCTGTTTCAATTTGTTTAAGTCATTTAATTAGTCCAAGTGCTACTGGTGTTATTTTTTATGTGTGCTCTTGGAATATTTGCTAATTAGTGAACATTTTTCCAAAGGTGTTTGAGCAAACTTATTTTGCACTTTTGAATTTTGAGTTGATTTTCAGATTGGAGTTGATTTCTTTGGTTAACCACTATGTTTAGGCACTGCAAATGATATGACTTGGCAATATTAGCAGCTGATCACAGTGGTAGTTACACAGGGGTGTTACAAGTTCTCCTCCTCTAAAAGAAATTCTCGTCCCGAGAATTTTAGGAGGTAGAAGGAAAGAGTCCGGGATATTCTTCCCGAAGATGATCCTCGCGTTCCCAAGTGGCTTCATCTTCAGTATGATTCGACCACTGCACTTTCAGGAACTTGATCGTCTTTTGACGAGTTCGACGTTCAGCTTCATCAAGGATGCGGATCGGATGCTCCTTGTAAGATAAGTCGTCTTGCAACTGAAGCATCTCGTGATCCACTGCGTGGTGCAGAGATTCCTTGAAGCATTTGCGAAGTTGCGACACGTGGAAGACATCATGAATATGAGAGAATTGTGGCGGCAACTCCAATTTATAAGCCACCTGTCCACGTCTGGCAACAATGCGGAAGGGACCAATATAGCAAGGAGCTAGCTTGCCCTTGATTCCAAAACGACGGGTGCCCTTCATAGGAGTGACACAGAGATAAGCATGATCACCTGGTTGATAAGTCAGACCCCATCGTTTGCGATCATAGTTGCTCTTCTGGCGGTCTTGAGCTGCTTTGAGATTTTCTCGAACAATACGGACTTGTTCTTCAGCATGTTGGATAATGTCTGGTCCAACAAGAGGTTGTTCCCTAGTTTCTGACCAATTCAGAGGGGTTTGACACTTACGTCCATAAAGCACTTCGAAGGGGGCCATTTTCAAGCTGGCTTGATAGCTGTTGTTATAAGAGAACTCGGCATACGGGAGAGATTCCTCCCATTTCTTACCGAAGGATATAACACAGGCTCGAAGCATGTCTTCAAGCACTTGATTAACGCGCTCAACTTGGCCTTGGGATTGGGGATGATAAGCTGAACTCCATGTAATGTGAGTTCCCATAGCTTCTTGAAAACTTTCCCAGAACTTGGACGTGAAAAGACCACCACGGTCCGAACTGATCTCCTTAGGAATACCGTGGAGTGAAACGATTCTGGAGATATACAGCTCTGCTAGCTGGCTAGCAGTGATAGTCTCCTTGACAGGTAGGAAATGAGCAACCTTGGAAAGTTGGTCGACGACGACAAGAATGGCGTCGTGACCTTTCTGAGACTTGGGAAGACCAGTAATGAAATCCATCTGCACTTTATCCCACTTCCACAGAGGAATAGGGAGCGGTTGCAGAATTCCAGCAGGCTTCTGATGTTCTGCTTTCACGCGACGACATACGTCACATTCAGCAACGTATCGAGCAATGTCCTGCTTCATTCTAGACCACCAGTATCTCTGTCGGAGATCGCGATACATCTTAGTGCTACCCGGATGGATAGACAGCGGTGTATCATGAGCCTCCTTCATGACCTTGTCAGTCATCAGCTCGAAACGAGGTACTACGATGCGGTCTCGAAAATATAATGTTCCATCTTCAGCAACTGAGAAATCCCAGTACTTATCTAGGTGAAGCTCTTTCTTCATCAAGTCAATTTCAGCATCTTTGGCTTGCGCTTCCTTAACAGCCTTTTGAAGGTCTGGCTGTACCACAAGGTTATTAAGAGAACCTTGGGGAACAATTCGCAGATTCAGCTGATTCAATTCTGCATAGAGACGAGGTTGAGCTCGCCTAACCATGAGGTTGTTGCAATATGACTTGCGGCTCAGGGCATCGGCCATTACATTAGCCTTGCCCGGGGCATATGAAATACCACAGTCATAGTCCGTAATTGTTTCTAACCATCGCTGCTGACGGAGGTTAAGATCCGGTTGGGTGAACAAGTACTTCAGACTTTGGTGATCGGTATAAATCTCACACCGATTACCCAGAAGGTAATGTCGCCATAACTTTAATGCATAGATCACTGCAGCAAGTTCAAGATCATGCACCGGATAATTTTCTTCATGCGGACGCAATTGACGTGAAGCATATGCAATCACTCTTCGTTCTTGCATTAGGACACAGCCTAATCCCTGACGAGAGGCGTCACAGTATATGACAAAGTCCTTTCGAGAATCAGGAGGAGCTAGCACTGGAGCAGAGGTAAGCTTGTCCTTGAGGGTCTGGAAACTTTCCTGACATTTGTCTGTCCACTCAAACTTAACGCCTTTGTGGAGCAGATTAGTCAAGGGCTTGGCGATCTTGGAGAAGTTCTCGACGAATCGGCGACAATAACTGGCTAGACAGAGGAAGCTTCGGACTTGCTTGGCATTCTTCGGAGGAGTCCAGTCAAGGATAGCCTGAACACGCTCCGGGTTAACGGCAATACCGTCCTTGGAAATCACATGTCCAAGGTAAGTCACTTCAGAAAGCCAGAATTCACATTTGGAATACTTAGCATATAACTTGTGCTCTCGAAGCCTCTCCAAAACAAGGCGAAGATGTTCGGCATGTTCTTCCTTATTCTTCGAATATACTAGGATATCGTCTAGATATACCACGACGAACTTGTCGAGGTAGTCCATGAATATGTAATTCATTAAGAGGAGAACGTAGCAGGAGCATTCGTTAGGCCGAATGACATGACGGTGTACTCGTAAGAACCATAACGAGTAACGAATGCGGTCTTTGGAATATCCTCTTCACGGACACGGATCTGGTGATAACCCAACCTCAAGTCGAGTTTAGAGAACACCGAAGATCCAGCGAGTTGATCGTATAAGTCGTTGATCCGGGGAAGTGGATATTTATTCTGAATGGTTGCCTGGTTGATAGGACGGTAATCTTGGACCAACCTATTCGTACCATCTTTCTTCTTGACAAAGAGAGACGGTGCTCCCCAGGCAGAGGAACTGGGTCGGATGAAAACCTTCCTTAAGGATTTATCAATTTCTTCCTTAAGCTCGATAAGATGGTGCGGAGGCATCTCGTAGGGACGCTTCGCAATGGGAGTGGTGCCAGGCTTCAAGTCAATGACGAACTCGACAACTCTATCAGGGGGTATTCCTGGAAGTTCTTCTGGAAAAACATCCGGGAAGTCACAGACAACTGGGATGTTCTCGATTCCCTCAAGCGGAGAGTGTTCAACGCATTTAAGGCATAAATCTGAGCCTCAGCATTCTGGGTGAGGTGAGCTTGATAATTCACTAACTCATCTGATGGATGAAGGAGGTGTACAACCTTAGTGGCGCAATTGATTGAGGCGTAATGAGCCTTCAACCAATCCATTCCCAGAATAAGGTCAATGTTGGAATTATTCAGAATTATGGGGAAGGCCTGAAACTTTCTCTCTTCGATCACAATAGTGACGTCGGGGCTGAATATGGTGGCTTGGCACCGACCCGCGGGAGTGTTTACGACTAACGGATGGTGTAGTGTTTCACACTTAACGTCATGCAAGAGTGCAAAATGTTCTGACATGAATGAATGCGATGCTCCTGAATCAAATAAAACAGTTGCAGGGACTGAATTAACAAGAAGTGTACCCATCACGGTTGTTGGTTGTTCGGGGTCTTCATTCATGTTGACATGGAAGGCCTGCCCACGACAATAAGAAGGTCTGGCATTATAGTTGCGCTGCTGAGGAATACCACGGCCAATTCCACGGCCAGGATGCTGGAAGGGCCAACTGATTCTGACTCTGAGAGCAATCTCTGGCACGGTGACCTGGCTGGCCACACTTGAAGCATAGTCCATTGTCAGGACGTGGTGCCGTAGCTCGAGGTGCTGGAGCTTGCAGAGGCTGTCTTGGTGGTGGAGGAGGCAGACGTGGTGCAGCATAGGAAGGCCTGTGCACTGGTGTTGCTGGACGATACATACTCTGAGGGATCCATATACGGCGCTTCTGGGAAGACGAGCCCGAAGATGAGCCCGCCTCACGAGTGCGTCTGGTCGCTTCCTTATGTTTCTTCAGACCAGTTTCAACCATAATAGCCTTATTCACCAAGGTGGCGAAATCAGGATAGTCTTGGACAAGCAGGGCTAACTGAATGTCATGGTGCAGCCCTTCGCGGAATTTCTCCTGCCTTCGTTCATCAGTGGGAACATCCTCTTCAGCGTAGCGAGACAAGTCCAGAAACTCGCGCTGATAAACTTTCACAGATTTGTTGCCCTGAACGAGACTGCGGAACTCGGCCTTCTTCCGAGCTATGACAGCTTGGGGAATGTAGCGGGCACGAAAAGCAACTTTGAATTCTGCCCAGGTGACGACGGTACCAGGTGGTAAGGTCTGACGGTGAGTAGCCCACCACTGTGATGCGGGACCCTTCAGAAGGTATGTCGCAAAGGTGACATAGTTGACCTGGGCGACACCAGCAGACTCCATCTCATGAGAGATGTCACGCAGCCAATCATCGGCATCCAGTGGGTTGATGGTGTTGCGGAAGAACGACGGGTTGAGTCTCATAAACTCTGGCAAGGTGATGGAAGGTAGCGGCTGGTCGGCATTGGGACGGGGGAATTGCTGCATAATTCCCGTCATAAATTGGCGGTTGAGTTCGAACTGTTGCATCATCGCAGCCATATAGTCAGGTGGCGGCGGTGGTGATGGATTGTTGTCAGCCATCCTGCTAAATCGACAGGGGTAGTTTAGCAGAAGCCAATGCGAGTGTTTAACGACATGCATGATGTAACGTGACGGAATTTAACTAGTACAGCAGATGCTTAATAGTAGTCATTAAGTCATACAGAACCACACAGCGTCGGTTACATTCGGGCAGCATAACGGCGCAAATTCAAAAGCTAGACATGCTAGGCGGCGCGCAGGCTCGCGGTAAGGAAGTACACAACGAGACATAGCAAAGGCTACATTAACGTCGGAGAAAACCACTGAAACGGGGTAGCTGCAAGTGCGGACGACGGACGTTCGTCGCAGAAGGATCCTGCGCTCCATGTGCATTCTGATGCAGAACCCGGTCTCGAACTGTAAGAAGAGGTCCACGTGCAAGCGTGTGACCTCCCACAGCAGGCCAATCGATCCCTGATGGCATCTCGGTCCTGCTCGGGTAAAGAATGTGCTCCGGGTGTATCCCTGCACGAACAGCTGGTAACAACTGCGTCATAGCCTCGTAGAGTCGTGCTCGAGTGGCGAACAACTCGACAGCAAGAGCGCGAACCATGCGATCCAGGGCCTGAGTACAGTGAATCAGAACTCGCTGATCATAGCGTCGAGGCTCGTAAGGGGCACAGACAGCTGTGTAGAATCCAGAAGCATCTCCAGCAGGGGCATACGGAATATAACGATACTCGGAGGCATCCAAGTCAGCACTGAACTGTCCTCGAAGACGTGCGACAGCAGAGTAGGCGGCATCATGGACTGCCATCTCAATCGTCACGCCGATACCGTGAAAACGGTGTAGCTCAGTGTCTGAGTCATCCTGCTGATCGTAGATGCGAACATCAGCATAGTACTGCTCCTGGTTGAACTCACGATAAACCTCGTAGACCATGTACTCGGGGCACCAGCGGTATCCCAGCCTGATCAAGAGGGCGATCAGAACAGCTGGAAACCCAGGGACGTCTCGAGCACAAGTGCGAAGCACAAGCTGTGTCGCAGGGCGAGGTGGAAACAGACGGTCCATCTGAAATAAGAAGATTCAGGATTGTCATTCGACGACGAGAAATATAACAGATCTCGAATGGAAAGATTAAACAAAACAATGGAAAGGAAATGATTATCAGACTAATCAGATCAAAGACAGGGAAATCGCACTGAATCCAGCTCTCCGGGTGGATAGAATTATCGGGATCCTAATTGTCGGTGTTAGTAAATTTTATTAAACCCGAATAGAAGAGAGGTTAGGGTCCCAGAGTAAAGATGAGGAATAAAAGATCCTAATACCACCCAGTTGGCGACGTGGGCCCGTAAGCCACACAGCCAAGTTAGTAAAACAGTTTTCGACCACTAGACTCAACTTCGGCCAAAGAGTTGGATAGGGGGATTCCTAGAGGCAGTCGGCTCTGATACCAACCTGTGACGACCCCGGCTTAATCGTGCACTAACCATACACGCAAATGCAAACGATCAAGCCTAAGGACTCACTTGAAGATATCACAACACAACTCTAAAACATAAATAAATTCATACAAGCTTAATATTACAAGCCAGGGCCTCGAGGGCTCGAATACATAGCTCGATGGCATACAAGTGTCAGCGGAAGCGTCAGATATCTGGGTACAGATATATTACAGAACATAGAGATAAGCCTTCACAGAGGCGGGGCAAAATAAAAACTACGATCGAAAAGGCGTGGGCCTCCTGCCCTGGACCCTCCGATCCTACTCCTGGTCGTCAGACGGCTCCTCGTAGTAGTAGTACTCTCCGGGCTGGTAGTAGTAGTGGTCGTCGACGGGGACATCTGGCTCCGGGGTTCCGTCGTCTAGATGCGACAAAGGGATAAAGGGGGAAAAAGGAAAATAAAGCAAACGTGAGTACTCATCCGAAGTACTCAGCAAGCAAGGATCTACACTACATATGCAACATTTTCAAATGGGGGCTGTATATGTGGACTGGGCTGTAGAAATGCCAGAATAGAGGGGGAAAGCCTAGTCCTATCCAAGACTAGCATCTTCAACGTCTTCATCGGTCTCGCAGCATTAGAAGAGAGCAGATTAACATAATGTAAATTATAGCAGTAATGTCATCAACCTCGGCCGGGGATTCTTCCTTGACTCCCCGCGAGAAAGCAATCCCAGAGCCGTACTATCCATTCATTTCAAGTCATGTTCTAGTTGTACCGATCGGGATACAACTCCGAGTGTCCGTTACCGTAGGACAGGCTATCGATAGAAGTTTCTTCCCTGCAGGGGTGCACCAACTTACCCACCACGCTCGCTTAACTCCGGCCGGACACACTTTTCTGGGTCATGCCCGGCCTCGGCTAAGCAACACGCCGCAACCCGACCAAATACTTAACAGAGAGGTCAGCACGCCGGACTAACCTATGCCCCTAGGGGTCTTGGGCCATCGCCCCGGACGCTCCTGCACGTTGCGTACACCGCCGGTGAGCAGACCTAGCAACCCCTTATACAAGCGCGGTTGCGTTCCCAGTCCAACCCAGCGTGTGCCGCTCAGTTGCTGACGTCTATTAAGCTTCGGCTGAAGTATACGACGCAGAACGCCCATACTATGCCCACGTGATGGTTAGTGCTATCAGGCCAGAGGCCCCTCGGATCAAATATCCAAACCGTAGTGGATTAGGAGCGTGCGGTAACGAGCAGAGACTCACGATCGATGTGACCCCGTCGCCCCGTCTCGAGGACTCACTAGTAGAAAACAGGGCTTTGGTCCAGGCAGGGCCAGCCCATTAATCCCGGTTCACTCACGAACCGGGACCAAAGGGGGCATCGGTCCCAGTTCGTGAGGCCAGGGGGGCGGCCGGGCCTATTGGGGCATTGGTCCTGGTTCGTCTGGCCCCTTTGGTCCCGGTTCCAGCCACGAACCGGGACCAATGGGCCTCGCTCCTGGCCCACAACCATTGGTCCCGGTTCGTGGCTGGAACCGGGACTAAAGGGGGACCTTTAGTCCCGGTTCCAGCCACGAACCGGGACCAATGAGATGCCTATATACACCCCCTCGCCCGTGAGCAGAGCAGTGGAGTGCTCTGTTTTTTGGGTCGGCCGTGGGAGAGCTTTGTGGTGCTCTAGCTCACCTCGTATGCACATGAGGTGTTTGATGAAATGCCCGAGCCACACTTAAGTTTTCTCCTCTCGAAGCTCCTTGTCCAAGCTCCATTTTCCTCGAGATTTGTCTAGGTTTGGCGGTCCGTCCTGTCCTGTCCCCGTCCTCACCGCCGTCGATCGCCCGCGCCGATCTCGTCGCCGGCACCACAGTGGTGAGCCTCTTGGTCTTATCTTCTTTGTAAAAGAAAAAAGTTCTTACTTGTATGATTAAGATAGATACTTGTGTAATTTTCTTACTTTTATTATTGTTTGTTATTATATATATTTGAGAGAGGAAGAATGCCGACTGTTGTCGTGGGGGTCGCTTCTCCTTCTTTTCCTTGTGCTAGATATTTGTAATGCACTAGGGAAAGGAGGAGTAGCGACCATCACCGACGGTCGCAATATCAGAGAGGGAGTGCCCACCATATACATGAGATGAGAGTTCAGGAAGGAAGACTCGACAGACCTAAAGTCAACCCGTTGCATATTGAGTAATAGTGATATGTTTGTTGAGTTTCCTGGTAGTTGCCTTCAATCAATTTTTGATCAACTATGAACATAGGAAATGTCTGACGACGAAAATGATTTCGGTATGTGCGAATACTGCGAAGACGAGCGCGGCCTGTGCGACAGAAATTTCTTATTTGGTGGTAGGCGCTTTAGCATCAAGCTGGATGAGACCTTCGAAGTGGATACAGTAAGTCACAACGACAAGTCTTTTTTCGTAATTAAGCATGACTTCTACTTCTTTTGCTTCAACTTATAATTTTAATTTTTTACTATTCTACTAGCGTATCCCCTGCCATGCAAGAATTTATGTCTTGGATAAGATTGGTTTCAGTCCTATGGAAACTATGGAGGTAAAGATAGTTCACTTGAGGACCGAGCATGGTTATACTTTTGCCGCAAAATTATACAATGCAGACACCTACACCTATTTTGAATGCAAAAATTGGAGATCACTATGCAAGGCTTATGCATTTGAGCCTGATATGCTTATCACCTTTGATATTCGTCCGGAAGATGATATTGAAGGTAATATCGACATCTGGGTCGATGTGCAGACGCCTCCAGTTCTACCATTATGTGAGTTTCTCAACCATATTTATGTCTAGGATATTGTTTATTCAAAAATAGTTGACAACTAATTTCTATTGACAGCTTATTTCCATTCAAGCAAACATGTCCAGCGCTTGGTAGACATGACCTACTACTGTCCCGGGGCTGAACTAAACTGCGAGGAGATAAGTCATTATGCTTCATGGCTTGAGGATCTTGATACTGTCAAGACAAATTATTTCCCTCGACTTGAAAATCTTAGTACTCAAAACGTGCGACCACTAGCATGCGTATTGAACTACGGTCATATCTATTTAGGAAAGATGGTAAGATTTTTACTATTTGTCCTCAGTGCATCTTTTGCATACATTATTTTTTAAGCTAAACTTAATTGCTAAGTATGTTACTACGATGTTCTTCAACAGGGACCCCCAATGATAGTTGTGCCTCATTGGGTCGAGCCTAAAGGTCGCATGGCAATGGTTAGCTTACGGCCAAGACATCCTACATTGCACATGAGTGCATTCAGGATTTCTAAAAGCGAGCAAGTCTTAATAGTCAAAGACTGGAGCAAAATTGTGAAGGATCGCAGAGAAGTACTAGGGGGCAGCAATCAGAAGCGCAGCCCACAATTAGGAGACAGGTTCATCTGCATGCTCCAATATGATGAAGCAGGAGTGCTACACATGTTCTATGCTATTTTACCTGAGAGAGAGCAGCAGGAGTGATTAGCTAGCTAGAATGAGTTTGAAGATGATGATGTGCTACACTATGACTATGATGATTAAATAGCTAGTGTTGGAGGTAATGACTATGATGATTATTATTAGCTAGTGTTGGTGGTGATTAGATAGCTACACTATGACTATGATGATTAAATAGTGTTGGTGGTAATGACTATGATGATTATTGGCTTTGAATGGTGCATTTTGAACACACAAAAAGTCTGGAGTTCAAATAAGTTCAAAAAAATGAAATCCCTTTGTAACAGACGAGTTTCCGTATGAAACCTTGATACTTCAAAAGAGATTGCCCGTTTTGTACACGAAGTGCATCCAGTTTTTGCTGTAATCCTCTCAACTTTTTAGCACAAATTATGTGGGTGAAATGATGATACCATGCCAACTTTCAACCTTTTCAGAGTTCATTTGAAGTGCTTTTCAATTTCAGGGTCATATAACTAAAAAAATCAGTAAATGCATGAAAAATAACAAATAAAGTCAGAAAGGGTTGAAAATTGATGATGTGGCTTTGAATGGTGCATTTTGAACACATAAAAAGTTTGGAGTTCAAATAAGTTCAAAAAAATGAAATCCCTTTGTAACAGACGAGTTTCCGTATGAAACCCTGATACTTCGAAAGAGATTGCCTGTTTTGTACACGAAGTGCATCCAGTTTTTGCCGTACCCTCTCAACTTTTTAGCACATGCTATGTGGGTGAAATGATGATACCATGCCAACTTTCAACCTTTTCAGAGTTTATTTGTAGTGCTTTTCAATTTCAGGGTCATTTAGCGCAAAAAGAATGAACTAATAGCAAAAAGAATGAACTTAAAATAATCAATTAAAATATTCTGTTACGATCAACTAAAACAAAACTATAATATTCTTCAATAGCAAAAAGAATCAACTAAAAAGCTTTTATAAAACTCTAATAGCAAAAGGAATCAACTAAAAAGCTTTTATAAACCTCTAGTATTTTTGAAACTAAAATTATATAAAATTTATGCAACTAAAAATTATCAAAGTATTTTCTGTTCAAAACATTAATGGCAAAATGAATTTTCATAAAGAATTTTTTTGTTAGAAACTTTAATAGCAAAAAGAATTATCATAAAGAATTTTTTGTTAGAAACTAAAATAACAAAATCTGTTTTTGAATATAATGTTAAAACACAGTAATATTAAATAGCAGGAAAAAGAATCACTCAAAAATCTATTTTTATAGTAAAGTTATTCACAAACTAGTGATTCACACAAATTTCAAAGAATTCAAATTTAAACTATTCAAATTTGAAAACTAATGGCACTAACAGAAAGTTTATAATTTTTGTGACCTAACAGCAAAAAGAATTAAACAAAAACTGTGGTCAAACTATTGTGAAATCTGGTCAAACTGTGGTCAAACTATGGTCAAATCTGGTCAAATTGTGGTCAAACTATGGTCAAACTACTTATTCAAGAAATATTAGTGTTAATAAATAATTATTGTTTTTTAGAATAATAATTTCAAACTCAAACGGTGCTTAATGCTCAAGTTCAACTCCTAAGGGTTAATAGGATTGACAACTTAGTATTGTCAGGAAAACAACAAGTGCAGACTTGGAAACTAAGGGGAATAGAACTCGAAAGTTAAGCGTGCTCAGGCTGGAGTAGTGAGAGGATGGGTGACCGGCCGGGAAGTTAGACGATTTGGAATGAGTGGTTCATAATTGAGCAGTGATGAGGGGTGATTAGAGTGGGTGATTAGAGATTGAATTGTCAAATAATTCAGAAATTTGAAAATAAGAAAATATTCAAAAAAAAATCAAAATTTTATTTTTCAAAAAAATTCAGAAAAACAAAATTTCAAAAAAATTCCTTTAGTCCCGGTTGGTTTTACCAACCGGGACTAAAGGTGGAGCTCCAGAGAGCGGTCACGTGGAGGGCCTTTAGTCCCGGTTCGTAACACAACCGGGACTAAAGGGGGGGGCCCTTTAGTCCCGACCCTTTAGTCCCGGTTTGGGAACCGGGACAAATGGGCCTTATGAACCGGGACAAATAAGCCTTTTTCTACTAGTGACTTGCGGCAAGGGCTAAGAATGCCCGGCCACGCCTCGTAGTTATCTCGCGGGCACCTCTCTGGTCAACCCGACTCCACATCACTTCGCATTCACGCTCGCGCGGGTACCCCTCAGGGCCGACCCGTCTTTAGTATCACGGTTCATAGTCAAGTCATAATATCCAAGGTAGCTGTGTGTCTGACACCGAAGGAAACCCTGAGGAATCACCATCGATGGAATTCCCGCTCGATGTTATCATCAAGGTGAACGAAGGAGGAATCACCCTCGAGGTCCACACTTGAGAGGTTGCGCGACGGCGTCGGTATCGGGGGTGGTGTAGGAGGAATCACTCTCGCTTACCACGACCGATTAACTAACCTGCAAGGTTATCATCAAAGTGCTGACGAGGTATCACCCTCGGCACTCGATAGTAACCCAGCAGTGTCGAGCATCTTAGGGGAAGTGACGTGCGGTGCCAGGTTCTAATCTTCGATCCCGTTGCTCGGGTCTTCTGAGAGTCCAGCGGGGCAGTCGGGACAAGTGGGTCTCTGATCAGGCTCTACCCATCCTATCTAAACAGTTTAGGATAAAAGGCAGGTATCAACAGTAGGCTACAATTAAACAGGCTATGCAACAGATATAGGATGGTAACAGCAGCAGTAACATCTAATGCAAGCATAAGAGGGAAGATAATAGGTGATATAGGAATGCTCAAAATGGGGGTGATTGCCTGTCTGCTCGACGGCAAGGGCAGGGTCATCGGGGACGTAGTCGTACTCCGGAGCGGCGTCTGCCTCAGGAGCTACGGTAACGTCGGGGTCTATCGAAAGAGAAGAGGGGGAGGAAACAAGTAAATATAATGCAAACAGATGCAACACAGTGCGTGCGATGCTATGACGCAGTGCAGGGTTGCCTAAATATGCCTCTAAGTCATTTTAGTTATTTTTAGAATTAACCGGGGATTTATTAACCGGTGTGTGTGCGCTATTCATCTGCTGGAATCGGGCTCGGAGTTACGAGTTCTTCTACTTAGGAGGTTCCGGCAAGGAAACAGACGGCACAATTAGACTCGTCTCGTCGTTCTGAGCAACTTTCATGTTTTAACTTTTTCGATCTGAGTTATGGTTTAAAAGTTATTAATTTTCGAAGTTTAAATGATTTTCTAGAATTATTTTTATTAATAGAATTGGATTATGACGTCAGCATGAGGTAATGCTGACATCAGCAAGTCAACAGGTCGGCTGACCAGTCAAACCTGACATGTGGGTCCAGTGGGACCCACATGTCAGTCTCTGTTAAGAATAACAGTGGATTATTTAAGTTAACAGAGTGATTAGAGGGGTGGGCCCCACATGTCAGTGAGACATTAGCCTAATTATTCAGTTTTTATTTATTTAAATGTTTTTCTTAATCTAAAAAGTGGTGGGGCCCGCGTGTCAGTGACTGGAGTTGCCCAGTCAGCACAGTTGACTGGGTCCACCCAGTCAACTGGGGCCCCAGGGCCCATGGTCAGTGACCCAGGGGTGGGCCCCATCGGTGCCACGTCAGCAGGGCGGTGGTGCACCGGCGACCACAGAAGCGGCGGAGCGACGCGGAAATCGTCATCCGGCGACCAAATCGCACGCGGCCAGGTGCGTTCGAAAGCTGGAAGAGCGCCGCGTCGAGTGGTGACCTGGGACCGACCGGAGATGGCCGGAAACGGCGCCGGCGACGAGCCAAAACGGCGCCGGAGTTCGGGCCTCGTCGGGTTCTAATCTACACAGCGTGGGGAGGGATGCTAGGGGTCTTGCCGGACTCGCTCGAGCTCCAGGAGCTCGAGGCTGGGACCGGTTGCGCGTGACGACGACGCTGGCCACGGCAAAGAGCTCGTCGGCGGCCGCGGGTTCGGCCGTTCGCAGTGCGGCGAGCAACGGCCGCGGCAGGACAAGGGAGAAGGAGAAGTGGGGGTCGGAGCTCACCGAGCGGCACGCCGAAGGCCGTTGATAGCTTAGGAGCAGCAGAAACGTCGCCAGTGACGGAGAAGAACGGCAGCGACCGAACGGAAGGGGACGGGGCGATTCCGGCGCTGTGGCGGCCTCGGGCTCCAGCTGCTACCACCAGACGTCGAGGAAGGTCATGGTGAAGACGACGGACGCGTTGGCGGAGCGATGCGGTGGTTGGGACCGCGGAGACGAGCGCGGTGCGGCGGCGATGGCATTCGGTGGCGATGGGATCTGGAGGGGGAACGAGGCGGAGAGCGAGCGGAGAGAGGGGAGAATGAGGAGGAGGCCAGGGGGAATGGACGGGGCCGGCCTTATCCCCTCGTGGCGCCCGCGGCGTCGCGGTGTCGGCCGCTCGTCGGCACGCGCCGGCGCGGCCACAGAGAAGGTGACAGCGCGAGGGAGAGAGAGTAGCGCGGGCCTGCTGGGCCGGAGTTCGGGGCACTGTGCACTAAGGCCCAGTGCAGAGTGCCTCGGTTTTTTTTTCTGTTTCTGTTTCTCTTTTTCTTTTATTCTTTCCTGTTTTGTATTAGTTAGGGCTCTTTTGCATTTTTGTAAGGTATGAGAGTTGTCCCCAATATTACAATGCAATATTCCCTTCCACCAAAAATTGGTTTGGGCATAGTTAGATTTCATTTGAATCTAATATAATTTTAAATGGATTTAATATTGCTATTTTGGTGCTGTTTCAATTTGTTTAAGTCATTTAATTAGTCCAAGTGCTACTGGTGTTATTTTTTATGTGTGCTCTTGGAATATTTGCTAATTAGTGAACATTTTTTCAAAGGTGTTTGAGCAAACTTATTTTGCACTTTTGAATTTTGAGTTGATTTTCAGATTGGAGTTGATTTGCTTTGGTTAACCACTATGTTTAGGCACCGCAAATGATATGACTTGGCAATATTAGCAGCTGATCACAGTGGTAGTTACACAGGGGTGTTACAAGCGTGCTGCGGCGTACTGGAGTAGCACATTCGGGTTGCCGGAGGCCGACCACGACGAGGTGCAGATGGTGGCCAGGGCGCCGGCGGTAGAAGACCGTGCAAGACCCATCGTTCTTTACGAAGACGATGAGGACGAAAAGAAGATGGCTACGCCCCCCCCCCCCCCCCCCCCCCCCCCCCCCCCCCCCGCGCCGCTCGACACGACTCCAGGGTCGCCGCAGCTAGACAAGAAAGTTTGTACCCCAATCCCCACCCCCGATGTAATCGAAAAATAACCTATGAACCCTAGTAGCCGTCGATGCAGAATTGATTGATGGCAATCCTCCACCCCCGATGTGTTCAATCCCCTCCCTAACTCTTCAATCGCGTGCTCTAATCTAATCTAGCCCGAATCAAAAGCAGTGAATGTACAGAGAGGATGAGGTCTTACCGCCATGACCAATGCGCTCCGGTGGAGGTCTGCAGTCACTCCGGCGGTTGCCGCCGCCGTCTTGGATCGATTCGCACTAGAGCTCAGGTGGTCGCCGCCGTCGCCGCCGCTGGTGTGAGTGGGGAAGAAGGGAGAGAGCGGTGAGGAAGGGAGGTGAGGATAATTTATGACGACGCGTCTGGAAACAACGCGACGTCTCGGGACCGCATCCACACGTGCAACCGCCCACGCCCACGTGCCTAGGGTTGCACCGCGCGGGCTTGACTCCACAAAAACGGCCGATTTGAGCGTTCCTCTGGATGCAGGCCCAGAGGTGCTTTAATCTTCGTGCTATGCAGGCCCAACAGTGAATGCCGGTAACCAAACGGGTCATTTTCTTCCTACGCGGGTCTGGCTGAGGTATATGCAGCCTACCAAATGCGTCCTTGTTTGTATCCACTTGATGCTTCATTTTGAGTCAATAAAATTCACCCTTTATCAAAAAAACCAAACGCGTCCTTAATGGTCCGTGAAAACGTGGAGGCCTATCAGTGATTTTGCTCCTCGTCTGGACTCTGGACCCTCAAGCTTCTTGCTACTAACTGGAGGTTGTTAGTTACCCATTGTGGGGACTTCCCGGGGTCATTCAAGCTTCTTGCTACTAACTGGAGGTTGTTAGTTACCCATTGTGGGGATTTCCCGGGGTCATTTTTGGTGCCCTGCCAGCATGCCAAGTGATGCGTCCAGCCGCTGCCACATGTCGCGTGCTGAATGCTCCCTTTGGATTTCAAAAAAAAGTACGCATTTCAGGGTTTAGATGGGTTTTTTCTTGGTTTTTGGCTTTTCTATTTTTGCCTGGTTTTCCCAAGGTTTTGGAGAGAGAGAAAAATTATGCTTTGACAAGAAGTATAATTTGCTTGCGCGAGTTGTGCTTCTGAAATGGAAAAAATTGTGCTTCCATGAGAAGCATATATTTGCTTCCGCAAGAAGAACAGTTGTGCTTCTCAAAAAGGGATAAAACATGTGCTTCCACGAGAAGCACATATTTGCTTCCATGTTGTGTTTTTCAGAAAGGAGGGGAAATTTTGTGCTTCCATGAGAAGCACAGATTTGTTTTCGCGTGCTTCTCAGAAAAAAAATGTGTACTTCCGGAAGGAACAAGATTTGTGTCATAGATTTGCTTCCGTGAGAAGCACGGTGTGCTTATCGGAAAGGGAAAAAATCGATGCTTCCACGAGAAGCACATATTTGCTTCTCATGCAAGTACAGTTTGCTTATGCGAGAAGCACGGTTGTGCTTCTCGAAAAGTGGAAAAAGAAACCGCGCTTTCGGATCTGGTTTTCCTCATTTTGTGTCTTTTTTTGTTGCCGTTTTTTATTTTCTTTTTTTGGGAATTTTTCGTTTCTGATTTGTCGAGAGAAAAAAATTGACGAAACCTATTAACATGGGATCTGATTGCAAATATCTCGACGAGAAATCCAGTGGTGAAAACTGTTCGGAATTTAGACGCGCGATTTGAGAGACAAACATTTTGAATAAACAAAATCTACGGAAAAAAAAAACCATAGATTGCAACAAGTGACGCACATGTAGTATGCCACTTGTCAGCGTCTGAGGAGGTGGAACTGACCTTTGTGTGGGACAATCCTTAACTAGAGACCGTAGCGCCCAAGCAGCTAGGGCTATATGTAGCCCGTAATGGGCCAGCCCATTTTAGCGCGGACGCGCAGCGCGCATAGGTTCGTAACGGCTCATAGCGATCGATGTAGGGTTCACTCGCTACGGTTTTCTTCTTCTTTCCTTATCTTTTTTCCGTGGGGTTCAGTTGGTGCTGGTCTTCGGTAAATCTATTTGATAGTCTTCATTCATGTGTTTATAGATTTGATCTTTTCGATATACGATTCTCTTCATCCATGATGGTTGTTGCTCTGGTGCACTGATCATGTGAAACTTTAGTACAACGACTTTTTGACTGTCTACTGTAACAAGGTTTTTCTGGCTCGGGTGGGAGAGTGACGACATCAACGGCATGCCTTCGACTTGCTCCAGTGCTTGTAATCGTTGTTGATAGGTGATCCATGCATGAACCTAACTGTAACTTCTGTTATCTCTGATGTTTTTTGTACTGCCACGAATAGGTTGAAAGTTTCTCGCGCAAAAAGAGATCGATCGATGATGCGGTCAGACGGGTGCTGATCATCAGGTCATGATATCTAGTAGGTGCCGCCGTGTAAGTGAGGTACCCAGGAAAAACGCTCACGGTCTGGTGATTAGCATGTGTTGTCCACGAGCAGGGAGGATGACTGAATGAGGGGACCCGGTCGACGGAACCTTCCTACAGCGCGAGTCGCGGCCTTGCTTGCCGTCCGCGTATGCTGAAGACGAAGACCTAGAAGGGTGCATTCGTGGATCAATAAACGCTGCAGATAGCAATCACCTCAACTTCACCAACTTGGGTATCTTTTCTATTTTTCCCCTCTGTAATGAGTTGACAACAACTTACAAATTGACCAACCAGAAGGAAAGCTATTCGTCTATTTATCCATGAAAAGTCAAGACATCCTCATCTCTTGGAACTTTCTTGTTTACGGGAGCCCCTATATGATGCTCTATGCGTTCTGAGCAAAGAGTTATTGTCTTTTATGTATGTTTAGTTTTTTAGTCCATTTTCACAAGGCAAACCGGCTGCAGTACAAAGGTTAAAAAAAGGTAAAATAAAAAATACCGACTTTAAAAAATGCTCACATGCAATAAAAAAAAGTACCCGGAATTGAATATGGTCAAGAAATTTCAAAATTGTACTTATTTTAACAAAAAGTTATCATATTTAAAAAACTGTTTTCAAAAAATGTTGAATTTTAAAATGTTTATATATTTCATAAAATGCTCCTGAATTGAATAAAATAGTAAATGAGAATTAAAAAACAGAACATAACCAGTAAAATAAAAAAAGGAAAAAAGACCCATGCGAACAAGAAGGAAGTCGCACTGAATGAGTAACCCTTTGCAAAAATTTGCTAGCGAATGAAAGAAAATATGGTAGAAAAAAGTAGGCCCTCGCATGTATATAGGTCGGCTCCGCCTGTGTGTTTGCCTCTTTATTTTGACACGGTGAGTATCAAAATAGGATCCACCAAAGAATTGAATGCAAGTTCAGTGACGGGACAACAGATTGTTGAATCCGCCCACCTACGTCCGGATTTTCATGAGGATTACACCCTCAAGTCTCATGTACCGTACGTAGGCCAATCCTACTCCACCTGTATTGGGAGGGATAGCGGGCAATCGCACACCCTGGCGCGGGAGCTATGGCGCTGTGAAACATTTTATTTTATTTTTCAATGTTTTTCTTTATTTTCGTTTTTCCTTTTATTTTTTTATTTTTTCAAATCAGCGGATTTTTATAAAATTCATGAATTTTTTTAAAAATTCTGAAACATTTTCCAAATTTCAAATAATTGAAAAAAATTCAATTTGTAAACCATTTAAAATCTAGGAAGATTTTTCAAATTGATGAACTTTTTTGAAATTCAGAATGTTCTTTTGAAATTCAGAACATTAATTTGATTTTTTTAATATTTATTAAAATTCAGGAAGAAATAAAATTCATAAAAAATATGAAATCCACAAACATTTTTCAAATTCATAATATTTTTTACAATTTGTAACGTTTTTGAAATTCAGGAACATTTTTTAAGTCTCCTGAACAAATTTTGAAATCCAGGATAATTTTTTAAATTCGTGAACAATATTTGAAATTTAGGAACATTTTTCAATTCATGAAAAAAAATTGAAATCTTAGATTTTTTTTTCCAAATCCATGAACTTTTTAAAATTCCAGAAACCTTTTTCCAATTCATGAAATCGATATTTATTGAAATCTCAAACATTTTCTGAAGTTATAAAAGAAAGAAAAAGAATAAAAAACCAGGGTGCCACGCACCCGCACACGGGCAGTCCAAATTGTGCGCGGGTGGAGGGAGGGGGTGCACTTTTGTCCGTTGTCCCCCACGTAGGTCGCTAAATAGGAGGACCCCTGCATGTGAGGGTTCCCAAAGAACTATCGCCGCTGCCGAAGAAATTTTGGTCCCTTCACCTTCGCTGTCATTTTGGCGCTGAGATGTGAGGGAACCTCGAATCTTCAAGAGTTATATGTTTCTTCGTCAGCGTTTAGTGGTGATTGTTATTTTATGAGAACAAAATTACTCTTGTTCTTTTTTGGTGGTGTCGGGTCTGATGAGTTTATGTCAGCATGTCAAGCTTTTTTTGTTGGTTTAATTCTTTATGGAGATTAAATATTTCATTGATGCCATGATGAAGATATTGTGGTTCTATGGCATGTGCTTCTAGAGGATCATCCCCAGCCAAAGTATATTCATCGCTCAAAACTTCCCATCTTTTTGGATGGAAGACTCAAGGGGCTTTCAGAAATCTTTATTGGTAATGCTCGTGCGCGGGTGGAAGAGTGACATCATCGCTGCTTCATTCTCATTGCAGCCTTCTTCTTTTTTAAAAGGAGGATGTACCCCCGGCTTCTGCATCTGGACGATGCATGCAGCCATATTATTAATTATTCACAAAGACCATACAAGGTGATACATCAATAAGCCTGAAGCCATCATCTTGGCAACGCTATTGCTACTCCTTTCCCCTTGATTAAGGTGTGCCGAATGTCTGGGCCTAATACCAAACAGACATCGCACCAAAGCCTAACATCTAAAACCGGGTGTCCCATCCAAGCCACTACCTGGATTGGGTCCCACACAGGTCTGGCACACTCCCAGTGAGCACCGCACGCTGTAAGGGCCGTCACCTCCATCTTCCATCGGTCCATCCTCAGAGCAGAACTGATGCACCGACCTTGCCAGGCCTCTCTGCTATCAACGCCACCATGACGCCAGACAGCTTCCTCCTCCTGCGCGAGTCCATCTCCGCGCATCAGACGCCGAGTCTCCACTACGCCATGCCGCCGAGACCCACCGTCGACGATACGTTTGATGCCACACCGCTCCACCTGCATGCCATCTCGCGTCGACTCCGAACTACAAGCAACTCCACCACCCTGAGCAGTCCCCGGCCGACGCCTTCAGGAAGGAACACAACACCAAAGTGCCATCGTCGCCAAAACAGAGGAACAGAGGCTTTCGCCTGCGCTCATGGCAGAGGTGGGGGGCGTATGATCCACACCGAAGCCTCCAGGAAGGGAAATCGGCGCCGAGGGCGTCGACTTTGGTGCGGCCGCCACGCCGGCCTAGAGTTTCCCCCGGATCCATGCCCACCCGCCAGATCCGTCCAGGCAGTATTGGCGCCGACCGTAGTCACTACCGTAGCCAGCACGAACCGGAGTAGATCGAGTTGGAGAAGACGCCTCCCATGGAACTCCGGTCGGCCATCGAGGAGCCGCCGTAGCGCCGCCGCCTCCACGTCGCCCACGCAGCCGTGGAAGGCCCCCCATCTGCACCCGTGGGTGCCGCCCACCAGGCAGGCCGCACCGCGCGCCACCGATCGAGGCCGCCGCCCCGAGATCCGCGCGCCGCCCGAGGCACCAGCGGTCAGATCTGAAACAGATCGACCACCGGCCACCATAGGAGCGCCCCGAACGGCCCCCCACGCGACCACCAGGGGGATGCAGCTCCTGCCGTCGCCCCCTGAGTCCTCGCCGGCGCGCCCCGCCGCCAACGCACCGCCGAACGCCACCCGCGCCAGGTCCAGCCGCTGCGGGGAGGAGAGATCCCGCCGCCGCCGACGCCAACCGGGCTTTGCCCGGCGGCGGCGGGCAGGCGAGGTGGGAGAGGGAGTCGAGGGCTTCGCGGCGCTAGGGTTCCCCCCTGGTCGCCGCGCGGGGGCGACCCAGAGGAGAGGAGGAGAGGAAGAGGAAAGTTAGATCGACGTCTTTGCAGCCTTCTTATTGAAGTTTTGGGAGTATTTCGTCTCAGAGATTGACGCTATGAAGAAGATATTCCAAAGAGATATCACTGTAATTCTTACTCATTTTTTAGAATTACTTTTTTTATTTTAAATTCAAAATAGTGTACCTATAACCATTATGAGAGAATAAAATTACATGTTTTTCTCTAAAAAAGTCTCATGTGCCGCAAAGCTGATTAAGACACCAAGCAATAGATTACAGTCTCCCTAAAAGAAACAAAAGCAATAGATTACAGTCCCTAAAAAAAGCAGTCCAATAAGAAATACAGATATTCAGAGCATTGCCAAAACAACTCACATTTAGAGACACTTATGGCCCTTAAAAAAACACTTCTGGCAAGAAAAAACACATGCAAACTCTGGGTCGTTAAGCGAAACATGATCAGACACGAACTAATGTTTTCATTGTCCTCGCCTCCTTTGTCAGTAGCACCATGTCAGGTTTTTATACAACAACAAAAATATAGATACTCCCGCTTGCCTTTGCATGGTTCACACAGTGGACATCACATCCCTAAGCTAAAACCAACACAAGAATACTGGACCAAAACCTCCGGAAAAAAGAAGCAAGGCCCCCTAATACTAACTACCACCACCAGATCATACTATAGTAGAGTAAACATGACATAAGCTACGCCTCACATAGCTCAGTCGTGTATGGGAGTATCTGCAAGAGAGTGGCGACGAAGCTGCTGCTGCTGAACGAAGAAGCTATAAGGACATGATGTCGATGATGCTGGCAAAAATCAAATCACAACGTACTATCCCTGCTCTGACCATGTAGCCTGTTATGAGTGTTTCTTCAACCAGTCCATTTCCAGCGTGCATGCGTCGCTTATCGAGTGTTCCCCTTCCCGTTCGTGTAGAAACCGTCCGTGTTGTGGGCGTCCATCTCTGCCAGCATCACGGACTTTGCCCGCTGATACCTGTTCCTTTTCGCGGAGATTGCTGATATCGCTGCAGACGTAAATCCAACAGGTTAAATGTGTTGTCTTCAGACAAGTGCCAAATGAAGAAAGACAATTGGGCCGTGCATTGTGACTTCTGTTGACTAGTTCAGGAATAACCACCAAGATCATATAGTTTGAATAACTGAGGCAGAGGCAGTATATAGGTAGGTAGCTAAATCTGCCACACTACAGTTTCATTAAGTATAAACCCAACTAAAGTTTCAAAACCAGCATCATAAATCGATAACTGATACGACTGGCCTCAGCTACAGTTTGTGAAATACAGCACTAATGCTAAAAATCAAAATGATGGTCGTTTCAGTAATTTAATTCATATATGAAGGTAAAAGAGTTACTTACAAGTCAAATCTTGAGGGAACTCGAAATCATAGTCGTATGGTCCCCGTCTTATGCACACTATGTAGACCACTATAAGTATAACAAGCAGAAGAAGTCCAAACGAGGCTCCAAGTGCAATTTTGCCGGTTTTATTCAAGCCTCCTTTCTCCCAGAATAATGCACAAGCAGGTAGAGTAGGCACCCCACATAGGCCTTTATTACCTGACAGACTGCCAACATAATGCATATTTGTAAAAACAAGAGAATGAAATGGAAGTTACCACATCTAGTTATCCACAATCTATTTAGTACATTAACACATGGCTCTTAATCTATCCGCTCACCCCTTGCACACATATTCTCTCCTTGTTTGTTGCAAGTAATAATTTATAACAGAACATAGTAGAGCATGTCCTGCAACTCACCCCAGGTCTCCAGTCTTACTAATTGATACCTGACACATTATCTCAAATACAGCTTCTATATATGCGGTTGGCGTGCACCCAGTTCGTCTTTGGGTTTGCACACTTGCATCATGCTAAACTGTTGAGGAAAGATAAAGAATATACTTCAACCTAGTTATCGATAAGTCACTAAGTGTGACAGAATGAGCTAAACCCACAACTCTTTGACCTCGTTTGTAGGGCTGGAACAAATAGCATGAGTACAATAACTCTTCCGGATGGTCATCCTGAGGAAGAAAGTGAGAATTCTGTTGTATGAAAATAGTGGAGATATCTTACTCTATCACGCCACCATGCACGCCAACTGAATAAAGTCTTTCTGGAACTTGCCCATCAAGTTGATTGCCGTTTAGTAGACTGCATAAGAGGTAGTACCTAGTAAGTCGGCATTGTTGCATACATATGCAGGATAGCTAAAAATTGCATGAATAAATTGAATAATACTGCGGAAAACTCTGCTTACACAGTCTGTAATTTAGACGAGCCTATGGTGCCAGGAATACTCCCAGTAAACTGGTTCGAGGACAGATCCCTAAAAATCAAACAAAAAAACTGATTAAAGTGACTCAGATTGTTAGAGAATCAGGCTTGTCGAAGCATTAGATAGAACTACAGGAATAGAAATACACTATGTTAAAGAATTGGCAGACAATGATGAACTGACATTGTAATCCAGAATGAGCAAGCAGAGCTTAGAAGCACATCTACTAATTCAATGCTATTTTTCAACAAAAATAACATGCTGAAGTTACCTAATAATCTAAGATACATCTGGACCACTTAAAACATCCCTCCATCCAGGTACACAAACAGAAAAAAACTGAGACCAAGGATCATTGATAGCCAGTACAGATGTTATACCATCCCGCAGATAAATATTATTATGTATTGTCTAGTCAGTCCATAGACGACTTACCAGCTAAGATGATGTCATCAAAGCCATTAGGTCCTGAAGCTCACAGAAAGAGTTCCTAGAGCTACTTGGTACTGTCCTAGCTTCATGATTCTACATGAGAATGCTACTTGTGTGGTGTGAAGCAGGTAAATTCTGCCAAATTACAGTTTTAAAGATTTCATGATGAACATACAAAGTAAGGTTTTGTATCATGTACCTATCATGAGCATGTCAACAGCAGAATGTGGGTGCGATAACAATGTGCCATATTTCTAGCATGAAACAGTACAACTTTGCATGCCATGAACTATTGTACTCACAGTGTCGCAAGTGAAGGTTGGCCTAAACCTGGTGGCAAGCTTCCGGTCAACGAATTAGAGCTCAAGTTCCTGGTCAGGCAAGATCATAATATATATTAATGTTCAACAAGGAGAGATGATAAATTGTAAACTGCGTAAGTAAAATAACACCATTTTCTATAGCTTAAAACCAAGAACTTTCAAAATAATATAAGCACATATGAAAATATGAAATGGTAAGCAATTTAAACTTGATATCATGGACGATATATCTGGAACACAGAAGTATCAATTGAACAGGTTCTGGAGAAACAATTGCATGATGCACCTAGTGTTGTCCATTGTTTAATATTGTAGTCATCATCTGCATTGATGTATCTATATCATTCCAGATTTGTGCTGAAACCTCCTACAACAAGTTCCTTCTAAAAGAACAGTGAAGGGAAGCCCCACTTGAAGGATTTTTTTCATCAAACCAACAAGTACATACAAAATGGGTCCAACGCAATCCGGTGAAGCCAGTAAATGAGGAAATAGCTATCGTGTTTTTTTGTTGAAATATTGCCTTTCTATTGTAGGTGTGGTTGACAGGTGAGACTGAGAAAGCCACTCGGCTCATTCCAGATGCATGGTATGATGCCTGTCCAGGTCAAAGGTTGCTACACATAGTGCTCTACCACTCCTTGGCATACTGTCATAATATACCCATGTGCTGTGCAGTTGGTCCTATATTGACTTTGGGACCTTCCAATAATATATTTCACACTGAATTTGAGATTTCATTTATTTCCAGGTGGCACCCTGTACTCTCATCTCTAATTTTTTGATTTGTACTGCTCCTTGCTTTAGTACCTAGAGATGAAATAGTCATATGAAGCTACTCATTTAAGTCTCTCAGGTATCATAACCAACGTCAAACAGTTATCTACAGTACTCCCTCCTATCCATAATAAGTGCCGTGGTTTTAGTTCAATGACACTTATTTTGGATATGAGGGAGTATTGAACTAAAACCACGACACTTATTTTGGATCGGAACGAGTACTAGAAAGCTTTGAATTTCAAAGTTACAACTCATGTGCTCCTGCATAGCTAATGCAAACATGAAACTCAAGAGGCATCGATATGCGGAAACTACAAATACCAATGAAGACCAGGATCAAGTTGAAATCAACTTTAAGCGTGTGCAATGATACTTACAAGCTTACCAAGTCGGTCAGATGACTTATTTCATCAGAGATGAAACCTTTCAGTCCTTGACTTGCAAGATCCCTGTCAGGGCAAATTAAAAAAAAAACATAAGAGTTATGACATCAACTATTCAACTTTTCACAAGATACTAATAAGTAGAGCATTACAATTTTATTTCCTATGTCCACTGATACATCTACCGTGAAATTTCATTCAAGCCCATATAATGATACATTGATAATGATGCAGGCATAGTATTTGGATTTAGGATTTTAGGTCAATTTTTTAAACGTAATTAAAATTTTGCAGTTCAGCTTTCTGGTACAGCTGAGATTGGTAGAGTAGTAAACAAGCAGCAATCACTGAGGCAGATATATTTGCTGCTAGTGCTGTGTGACTGTCAAGATATCTTTCCTCTACAATGATCTGCAAACACTACCAGTGCCTTCGAAAGATAATTCTACGGTTGTCTTTTGGGATTAAAACAGAAATGTACTTGGTAAGTCAGACACAGATTAATGACTACTTGACAGCAAAACAGAAATACCCTAATGAAACAGTGAATGGATAAAAATAGCATTGAGATATCGAAAGTGCACTCACAGCTGAGTGATCACAAGCCCTTTGTTACTGGGATGGCAAGTTACTCCCTCCCATGCATCCCATGTCCTCGGCGCGCAAGGGTCCCCATTCCACCCCATCCTTGCTGGAATTTTCAGTGAATCCTTCAGGGCCTTCATCGCAGCCGCTGCCAAAACCATGCGATTGGCTCAGTGAATGTGGGCTGATTTTTTATAATGGAAATCAGAGAGCTCGATTGACCTCTCTTGTCCTCACAAAAACAAAAACAAGCTCGGAGAATACGCAGGGAGTATCCAATTAGCTTGTCCCAAGGAAGGAAGATGTTCAAATCATTACCTTGATGTGGCACCGTCCTTGTCTCAAGGGGCACCATTGCGTAATTCTCGAGCCCGCAGAGAATCGGCCGTCCCACTACCGGCACAAGCCTGACGCTCATGGTGGAGCTCGTGAGGTTCTCCACAATGTATGTCCACTTGAAGGCCGTGAACCCTCCAACCTGCTTGAAGATGTCGATCCTCGTGACATTCCTCCCGGCAAGCATTACGTCGAACACCCTCTGGCCAGGGGCCCTGACCCCGGCGTCGACCTCGGCGAAATGCAGCCAGACCATGTAGGACATCCTCGTGTCCACCGGCATCAGATACTCGATCTCGTTGGAGGCGTCCCCGCCGGTGGTCACCGCCGACCTGTACATCTTGGTGGGGAAGTAATTGGGCGGCTGGTTGCTGCCGAAAATCTTCCTCCCACCGGCAGTAATGGCGTCGTAGGTGAGGTCATTGTTCCGGAAATCTGTACCGGCCTGCCACACCCTGGAGAAGGCGTCGGAGTCGTTGGTGAAGCCGGGGCCGAAGAGGCCGTTCCCGCAGGTGAGGCGGCCGTAGTTGACGAGGACGACCTCGGCGCCGGTGGTGGCGCCGTCGTAGGCGAGCGGGTGGACGGGGGCGACCTCGATGGAGGCGACGACGGGGGCGTCGGTGGAGAGCGAGTAGAAGCAGACGTCGGTGGCCTCTGCGTCGGAGGAGGAAGAAGGGAAAATGAGGTCGGAGTAGGCCCCGTAGCGCGCGGCAGTCTCGGGCCACGGGGAGCGGAAGGAGAGCACGAGCGTGGCGGCGGCGGAGACGTCGAAGGACGGGGAGCGGAGCTTGGAGTCGTAGTTGTCGTAGACGGAGAAGACGCGGAGGTAGTAGCGGCCGGGGGCGAGCGGGAGGGAGTAGCAGGAGGACTTGCCGGCGGAGGAGGGCGGGAAGAAGCGCAGCGTGCGCTCCTGCGGCTGCGGGAAGCGGTGCGGCTCCGCGACCATCCCCGCGTTTCCCCCCGCCGAGAAGAAGCGGTCCGCCAGCCAGCGGCGGCCGAAGGCGGAGGTGAAGTCCGCCGCGCCGCCGCAGTCGATGTTGTAGCTGTGGTTCGCCTGCGCTGCACGCGCGCGGGGAAGATAGAGAGCATCAGCGCACACGGGGGCTGTGTAATATGTTTGGAGGTAGCTGGATTTCAGGTGCTTACCGCCGGAGAGGAATGGGTCGTCGGAGTCGCGGGCGGCGCCGGCGGCCGCGAAGAGGAGTGGGAGCAGGAGGAGGAGCCGCATTGCCGCTCCCGGGGCTGGCCGGAGGAGCGGCGCGCGTCCCCTGCCCGGAGAATTTTGGTGGGGAGTGTAGGAGCGGGTGTGAACGGAGCTGCGGAGTGGAGGAGACGTGGTGGTACGGTGGAACCGTGGAAGGAAGGAAGGAGACGAGGCTGGAAACGCCAGATCCGGCCACGCTGGAGGATCGGACGGCCAGGGACCGTCCGCCGCGCCGCGATGACCGTCCGATCAACGGCAAGGAGCGGACCCCAGCGGTAGTAAAGAGCGAGGGAGAGCGACAGTGCGATGCGAAGCTCTTTGACCCTTTTGCTTTTTCACATTTCTTTTCCTCTCAAAAAAAGTCTCGAGCTGTTTTTTGCTCCAAAAGAAAAAGGCTCCCGTTGTTTGCTCACGTGACGAGGCGCTGCTAGTAAATAAATAACGGAACTGGCAATGGATGGAGGTGATCCACCGGGCCGCATTCACCCGCTTGTACGGTACGGGATCTATCCATCTACTCGGCGAGTCACGGAAGCACTGTTCGACTCGACGGCTCGTATTGCCACCTGCATGTAGACAAAAATTATTGCTGCAATTAGCTAGGGAACGTACGTAAGATTCGAGTAGTAGATGATGATGGCGAGACATGCGTCCAAACAGTGCGTGTGGGTGTGGGTGGTCACGGGGTCGGCTAGGCCAGCGGCAACGACCACCAAATCAGGTAATTAAGCGTGACGTAGTGTAGGTGGTGCATTTCCATCCCCCCGTTGCCGCGGGGCCCGGGCGGCTTCTCCATGGTTTTCGTTCGTGCCGCGACGTGCGCAGTATAATGCGCGGCGCGTCTTGCCGTGGCTCCCTCCGGGTGCTGCCGGCCGGCCACCACACGTACGCGCTCGTATATGCAAGTTCAGGAATCACGACTTATTCATTGCCTCAGTATTTACCTCGGTTGGAGGGACTGTGGTATCCCAGCCCATTAGGGTTCAAAGTCCTGGTGCTCGCATTTATTGCTGAATTTATTTCAGGATTTCCGGCGATGCGCATTCAGTGGGAGGAGACGTTTCCGTCGATGACGAGGTGCCTACGGTGACTTCGTAAATTTCAAGATGATATGCCGGCTCAGTCTTTCGAATGTGCTCATAGGGGTAGGGTGCGCCTGTGTGCGTTCATAGGGGTGAATGTATGCGCGTATATATGAGCGTCTGCGTCTGTACTGATGTTAAAAAAAAGCATTTCCCTTCTCTTCAAGGTTGCTGAGAGTCAGAGCAGCTCCAACGCGTCGACCCAAACATACGGCGATTTTATCCCTTTTTTGTCTGTTCGGGTCTGCCCGGCGAACGCCCACCTCCGCTTCTGCGTTTGAGTCGGTGCATGCGCCCAACGCTGGCCCGACCACTTTGACGGCGCGCGTAAAAAAAGACACAAATATTTCAAAAATAAAAACAAACATTAATTAAACATTAAAGCCGGCCACGAAGGCCGGCGAGAGTCCATGCGTCCACATCTACATTAATTAAACATTAAAAAAAGTAAACTACGAGGCGGCACGCTGCCCTAGGCGTCCTCGTCGTCGACGTCGGGGCCGGTGAGGTCGATCAGCGTCGGCGCAGCGCCGGCCCAGGGGAACGTCGTGTTCCAGGCGACGATGATGTCGGGCTGTGCCGCCGCGCCCTGGGCCTGGCGCGCCTCCTCCTCCGCCTCGCGTTGCTCCTCCTCGGCGTCACGCTCCAGCTGCTCGAGGTACTCGCCCTCACGGCGCTCCTCGCCCAGCTGTCGCTGGTGCCATTGCTCGAGGTAGGCCGCCTCCTGCACCTCCGTCGCCCGGAACCAGATCGGCGGGGCGCTCACCCACTCGCGCACTTCTCCGGTCCAGGAGTAGTGCTCGATGAGGGTCGGGTCCGGCTCGGCCTTGACTGGGGACGGCGGGGCCAGCGGCTGCATGACGCAGTCGCCGGCCGCAAACAGCGACATGGCCTCTGTCATGCGCGCCTCGAACGCCGCCTCCTCCTCCTCCCTGCGCCGCTCCTCCTCCTCGCTCTCCCGGAGGACAGGCCATGGCCGCCTGGTAGGCGGCCTCCGCCTCCTGGTCCTCATCGCGAACGATGATGGGCGGCGGCGGGGAGCTATGGGAGACATGGCAGACGCCGCGCCGCCTGGCCTCCTCGTGCTCGAAGGCGAACCAACGTGCCCAATAGGGCGACTCGGCGTCGTAGGCGGAGTCGCGGCGCTGCTCCGGCGTCAGCAGCGCCCGCCGGCGCCGCACCTCCTTCGTGTGCGCCCTTGCCGACCGCAGCGCCGCCGGCACTGGGATCCTTTTCGATCCAAGTGACAGTCGTGCGGCAGGGTGACGTCGGGGTAGGGGAGAGGGACGTGGTGCTGCCAGTGCCACTCCGCCTGGTGCACTGGCACGCTCACGCGCTGCCTCGGCCGACGGGAAGACGCCGACGGAGGTGGGGGGAGGCGGGGGAGAGGGGTGGTGGGGGCCTTGCCTTTTCCATTGCCGGAGAAGAACTCCATCATGCGGTGGCTAGGTGGCTAGGGTTGCCGCCGATGGGGGAGCAGAGGGTGGCGAGATGGGGACAAGGGGAGGGGGCTTCTGGAAGCGGATGAGGACGCCTGATGACCCACAAGTATAGGGGATCAATCATAGTCTTTTCGATAAGTAAGAGTGTCGAACCCAACGAGGAGCAGAAGGAAATGACAAGTGGTTCTCAGCAAGGTATTTTCTGCAAGCACTGAAATAGTCGGTAACAAGTAGTTTGATAGCAAGATAATTTGTAACGACCAAGTAACGGTAATGGTAAATAATATGCAGCAAGGTAGCCCAATCCTTTTGAGGCAAAGGACAGGCCAAAACGGTCTCTTATAATAAGCAAAGCGTTCTTGAGGGTACACAGGAATTTCATCTAGTCACTTTCACCATGTTGGTTCGATTTGTGTTCGCTACTTTGATAATTTGATATGTGGGTGGACCGGTGCTTAGGTGCTGTTCTTACTTGAACAAGCCTCCTACTTATGATTAACCCTCTCGCAAGCGTCCGCAACTACGAAAAAAGTATTAAGAATAAATTTTAACCATAGCATTAAACTTTTGGATCCAATCGGTCCCTTACGGAATAGCGCATAAACTGGGGTTTAAGCTTCTGCCACTCTCGCAACCCATCATCTACTTACTACTCCACAATGCATTCCCTTAGGCCCAAATATGGTGAAGTTTCATGTAGTCGACGTTCACATGACACCACTAGGGGAATCACAACATACATACTATCAAAATATCGAACACATATCAAGTTCACATGATTACTTGCAACATGATTTCTCCCGTGACCTCAAGAACAAAAGTAACTACTCACAAATGATAATCATGCTCAAGATCAGAGGGGTATTAAATAGCATATTGGATCTGAACATATAATCTTCCACCAAATAAACCATATAGTAATCAACTACAAGATGTAATCAACACTACTAGTCACCCACAAGCACCAAATCTATAGTTCCGGTAACAAGATTGAACACAAGAGATGAACTAGGGTTTGAGATGAGATGGTGCTGTTGAAGATGTTGATGGAGATTGCCCTCTCCAAGATGGGAGAGTTGTTGGTGATGATGATGACGATGATTTCCCCCTCCGGGATGGAAGTTCCCCCTGCGGAATCGCTCCGCCGGAGGGCAAAAGTGTCCTGCCCAAGTTCCGCCTCGAGACGGCGGCGCTCCGTCCCGAAAGTCCTCTCCTTATTTTTTCTAGGTCAAAATGACTTATATACCAGAAGATGGGCACCGGAGGTGGGCCTGGGTGAGCACAACCCACCAGGGCGCGCCTGGGCTCCCTGGCGCGCCCAGGTGGGTTGTGCCCACATGGTGGGCCCCCTCTGGTACTCATTTGCTCCAATATTCCTCAAATATTCCATAAAAAATCTCCGTAAAGTTTCAGCTTGTTTGGAGTTGTGCAGAATAGGTGGCCTGACGTAGCTTTTCCAGGTCCAGATTTCCAGCTGCCGGAATTCTCCCTCTTTGTGTGTACCTTGCATATTATGAGAGAAAAGGCATTAGAATTACTCCAAAAAGCCTTACTATGTATAAAAACATCATAAATAACAGTAGGAAAACACGATGCAAAATGGGCGTATCAACTCCCCCAACTTAGACCTCGCTTGTCCTCAAGCGAAAACCGAAATCGAAAAACATGTCCACATGCTTAGAGAGAGAGGTGTCGATAAAAACAAAATACGGACATAGAAGCATCATGTAGATTATTATAACAACAACAAATTTAAACATAAGACTTTTATCATAGACTTCTCATGAATAAGTGGCAGTTCATCACACAATTGAAGTATAAAGCATAAACTCTATTAGAAACCAACAAACTATGTTCTCAGTCAACTTTGCAACTACAATTCATCATCTTTTCAGGAAGGGTCACGTATCGGAGCCTTTAGGCAAGTCCACATACTCAACCATCATATAGTCTTCTAGGATTGCTAACACTCACCGCATACACATGAGCAAAACGTTTCAGCCAGACACATAGAAAGATAGGGGCTTATAGTTTCGCCTCCCAACGTATTCACCTCAAGGGCGATGTCAACAATAATAACTTATGCCACCCATATTCAACTGGACATATGTGCCTAGATCTTTCCTCACCACATGATGCTTGCCAAAGGATAAAAATAAAAGGAAAAGAGAGAAGAACTTTGACTCTTTGCATAAAAGTAAAAGATAGGCCCTTCACAGAGGGAAGCAGAGGTTGCCATGCGCTTATTTGTTTGTATGCTCAACCCCTTAGTGCAAAAGAAAGTCACGTTGCATTGCCCCTTGTGATGGCAACCTTTATTATGCAGTTTGTCACTTTTATTCTTCACCATCACAAGTTCGTACAACGCTCAATTTTTCTTTACACTAAATGATCTCACACTTTTAGAAGCAATTTTTATTGACTTATTGCACCGATGACAACTTACTTGAGGGATCTTGCTCAATCCCTAGGTAGGTATGGTGGACACTTGAAAATAAGATTTGGGTTTAAGGGTTTTTGGATGCACAAGTAGTATCTCTACTTAGTGCGGAATTTTGGCTAGCAAAGATAGGGGGCAAGCACCACATGTTGAAGGATCTATGACAATATAACTTCTATGTGAATATGAACAAGCATAAATCATTACATTGTCTTCCTTGTCCAACGTCAACAATTTTGGCATATAATAATTTGATGGGGGCTCACAATCACAAAAGATTCCTAGGATAGTGCATTTATATGTGAATCTTCTCTTTCCTTATTAATTCTTTCATGAGTTGCATCATTGACCAATGCTATGTTTGTCAATCTCTAATAAAAATTTTCTACTTATACTTTTCCTTATGTGGTGCCATCGACTACCATAAGATTAGCATATGATCTTTTTCTTTTATTTCCTTTCTTTTTATTTATATCCTATCTTTTTATTGCAACATGAAAGTAAGAAAGCAAAAACTCAGACTAAACTTTATTATAAATCTTGCACATGATTACAAGGATAGACCACTAAGCAAGCTCTCGAAAAGAAAGGATCGAACTAAACTTTTATTCATCTAAAGCAAAAGATCGAACTAAAATAAGTAAAGGCAAAAAGATAGTGGGGATGATACGATACCGGGGCACCTCCCCCAAGCTTGGCGGAAGCCAAGGGGAGTGCCCATACCCGAAACTCAATTTTCCTTTGGTGATGAAGAAGAAGGAGGTGGTGATGAAGTAGTTGCAATCTTGTCCTTCTTCCTTAGCTTACGCTTGAGGACGGAATTTTCCTCCTTCAGTTCACCGACCTCCTGCTCAAGCTCCAGCACCTTTTTGCAAAGATTTTGCTTATTTTCCTGCAAAAGACGGAAAGGTATGAACTGAATCTTAGGCCTCTTTGGTTTGTTTGGGAGGCTTGACTTCTTGAATTCCACATGCATGACCCCAGGTTGAGGTAATGGAGTTTCGTCCTCATCTGAGCTCGTTTCCTCCTTCTCCCTAGGATAGTAGTCTTCCTCAAGTGAGCTAATATCAAATAACCTCTTTTCACTGGCAAGTTTGAAATCATAGTTGAGTTCTTTAATTGCCCAATATGCTTTGTGTTCTAACTCTAGAGGCAAATGACAAGCTTTTCCATAAACCATTTTATAGGGAGACATACCCATAGGATTTTTATATGCTGTTCGGTAGGCCCAAAGTGCATCATCCAATTTCTTAGACCAATTCTTTCGGGACCTATTAATAGTTTTCTGTAATATTAATTTTATTTCTCTATTGCTAAGTTCAACTTGACCACTTGATTGAGGATGATAGGGTGATGCAATTCTATGGTTAACATCATATTTAGCAAGCATTTTACGGAAAGCACCATGAATAAAGTGTGAACCACCATCAGTCATTAAATATCTAGGGACTCCAAACCTCGGGAAAATAACTTCTTTAATAAGCATTTTAATGGAAGTGTTATGATCAGCACTACTAGTTGGAATAACTTCTACCCACTTAGTAACATAATCAACAACAACCAAAATATGTGTATACCCATTAGAGGAAGGAAAATGTCTCATATAATCAAAACCCCAAACATCAAATGGTTCAACAGCAAGTGAATAATTCCTAGGCATTTCTTGACACTTACCAATATTACCAATTCATTGACATTCATCACAAGATAAAACAAACTTATGGGCATCCTTGAAGAGAGTAGGCATATAAAAACTAGATTATAATACCTTGTGAGCAGTTCTATCTTCCGCATGATGCCCTCCATAAGCTTCGGAGTGACATTTCCGTAGGATTTGTTCCTTTAATATCTTTAGGACATGGCATTTTCTCAATTGCATCAACTTTAGCTTTATCCACCTCAATACCTTGTTCAGAAATTTTATGCCCCAAGACAATACCTTCATTAACCATAAACTCGCACTTCTCCCAATTCAAGACAAGATTAGTTTGCTCACATCTCTGCAAAACTCGATCAAGGTTGCTCAAGCAATCATCAAAAGAAGTTCCGTAAACAGAAAAATCATCCATGAAAACCTCAACAATCTTTTCACAAAAATCAGAAAAATAGCAGTCATACATCTTTGAAAGGTAGCAGGTGCATTGCATAAACCAAAAGGCATACGTCTATAAGCATAAGTTCCGAAAGGCAAGTAAAGGTGGTTTTCTCTTGATCAGGTTGTGAAACAGGTATTTGAGAAAAACCAGAATATCCATCTAGGAAGCAAAAGTGTGTGTGCTTTGATAATATTTCTAGCATTTGATCAATAAAAGGCAAGGGGTAGTGACGTTTTCTAGTTGCTTTATTTAATTTCCTAAAATCAATAACCATTCTATAGCCAGTAACAATTCTTTGTGGAATGAGTTCATTTTTATCATTGGGAACAATGGTAATACCTCCCTTCTTGGGGACACAATGAACGGGACTCACCCATCTACTATCAGCTATGGGATAGATTATACCTACTTCCAGAAGCTTTAATATTTAAGTTCTTACCACTTCTTTCATCTTAGGATTCAAACTTCGTTGATGATCAACAATGGGTTTAGCATCAGGTTCCATATTGATCTTGTGCTGACAGAGAGTGGGACTAATGCCCATAAGATCATCAAGAGTATATCCAATAGCAGCACGGTGCTTCTTCAGAATTTTCAATAAATCTTTCTTCTTCATGTTCTGAAAGGTTAGCACTAATAATAACAAGATATATCTTTTTCTCATCGAGATAAGCATATTTCAAAGTGTCAGGCAATTATTTTAATTCAAACTCAGGATCACCTTTAGGTGGAGGAGGACCTCCTAGAGTTTCAATAGGCAAATTATGTTTGAGCAGAGGTCGTTGTTCAAATAAATTTTTATCTATCTCATTTCTTTCATGCATATGCATATCATTTTCATGGTCTAGAAAATATTGTTCTAGTGGATCAGTACGAGGCACGACAATAGAAGCAAGACCAATTATTTCATCCTTACTAGGCAATTCCTTCTTGTGAGGTTGTCTATTAAACTTGGAAAAATTAAACTCATGAGACTCATCACCAAAGCTAACACTGACAGTTTGTTTATGACAATCTATAGTAGCATTGACAGTGTTCAAGAAAGGTCTACCAAAGATAATGGGACAGAAGTTGTCTTGTGGGGAACCAAGAACTAGAAAATCAGTGGGGTATTTTATTTTTCCCACACAAGACTTCAACATCTCTAACAATCCCAAGTGGTGTGATGGTGTCTCTATTAGCAAGTTTAATAGTAACATATATGTCTTCTATTTCAGTGGGTGCTATGTCATTCATAATTTCTTGGTATAGGGTAAAAGGAACAGCACTCACGCTAACACCTAAATCACATAAACCATGATAACAATGATCTCCTATTTTAACTGAGACAACAGACATGCCAACAACAGGTCTATGTTTATCTTTTTCATCGGGTTTGGCAATTCTAGCAGCTTCATCACAGAAGTAAATAACATGCCCATCAATATTTTCTACCAAGAGATCTTTAACCATAGCAACACTAGGTTCTACTTTAATTTGTTCAGCAGGTTTAGGTGCTCTAATATTACTTTTGCGAACCACAGTTGAAACCTTAGCATGTTCCTTTATCCTAACAGGGAAAGGTGTTTTTTCAATATAAGCAGTAGGCACAACTGGATCAACATTATAAATAATAGTTTCATCTTTAGCTATGTCGGGTTCTTTAATTTATTCTTTGATAGGGGGATGATACTTAAACAACTTCTCCTTAGGGAGATCAACATGAGTAGCAAATGATTCACAAAAGGAGGCTACTATCTCAGAGTCAAGTCCATATTTAGTGCTAAACTTGTGAAAAGCATCAGTATTCATAAAAGATTTAACACAATCAAATTCAAGCTTAATACCTGACTCTTTACCTTCGTCAAGTTCCCAATCTTCAGAGTTGCGTTTTATTCTTTCTAAAAGATCCCACCTGAATTCAATAGTCTTCTTCATAAAAGAACCAGTACAAGAGGTATCAACCATGGATCAATCATCATGAGAAAGCCGAGCATAAAAATTCTGAATAATAATTTCTCTTGAAAGCTCATGATTGGGGCATGAATATAACATTGACTTAAGCCTCCCCCAAGCTAGAGCGATACTTTCTCCTTCATGAGGCCAAAAAATTATATATATAATTCCAATCACGATGAACTAGATGCATAGGATAATTTTTTTGGTGAAATTCCAATTTCAATCAATTCCAGTTCCAAGATCCAATATCATCGCATAGCCTATACCATGCCAATGCTTTTCCCTTCAAAGATAAAGGGAAAACCTTCTTCTTAGCTTCATCTCCTGGCAAACCTGCAAGCTTAAATAATCCACAAATTTCATCCACATATATCAAGTGCATATCAGGATGTTCAGTTCCATCTCATGCATAAGAATTAGCTAGCAGTTGTTCTATCATACCCGAAGGAATTTCATAACCAATATTTTCAGTAGGTGCACACTAGTAGAAAAACTACTTTACGTGAGACACATTAGTCCCGGTTTGTAAACGAACCGGCACTAATGTGACCATTAGTGCCGGTTCCAACGGCTAGGCGGGCGGGCATCATTAGTCCCGGTTCGTGTTGAACCTCTAGTACCGGTTCGTGCCATGAACCGGGACTAAAGAGGTGGTGGCAGGTTGGTGTCAGGCTGGGGCCCCACCAACCCCTTTAGTCCCGGTTCATGGCACGAACCGGTACTAGAAGCTCACATTTAGTCCCGGTTTGTGTCATGAACTGGGACTAAAGGTTCTCC